>JAHZNA010005537.1:0-15398 GCA_027743935.1 Sinodicranocentrus sp. ZH6 | reverse complement strand
GAGCTCGCTAGGATAAGGTTCCGAGGCAAGGCTCATCATGTAATTGCTGTAACGGCTTCTTGTATCAATCATAGCTAAAACCATGATGAATGCTAGCATGAGAACCACCGCTGTTTTCGCAGATCTTTTCAAGTGACAACGAGTCATGATGATGTTGACAAATATTGAGAATTTTGCTTTGTCAAGAAAACGCTGTTACGCTTGAAGAAAGAAACACATGAAAAAACGGGAAATTTATTGGGTCACACGCGAGCCAACGATGACTAGCAGGTCAGCTTTGATTTGGTAGGTATTGTCCTTGATGTCATTTTCAGTTCGTGTGTAAAGTGTGCTGAGGAACGTAGCGGCACTTTCTGATTCAAAAATATAACCACTTTTCATGGTAGTTTAGTGAAGCCCGTATGAGAGTTCTTAAGGATACCGCATATTATTGTATGTTCCGCACAGACAGGTACTGTGGTTTGAGAGGACGCGTGGATGGTCTTTCCCAATGTCTGGTATTGACTCAAATTTATGGGTTCGCCGCTTTGCAGGATAAATTAATTACGTGAAATTACACTGGAGTCGTGTGGAGTGTGGGAGTGACTAGAAAAATCGGGTTGTGCAATTCCCCAGCAAATTTATTGTCAAGTGGTTACCATTAAATCACCGAAATGTAAGTGCACTACACCAACAGCTAGCAGAAAAATCCCACACGGTGTTATTTGTAAGAACGTCGCTTTATACGAACCCGTAAATGGTGTATATTATGGAAGAATATGAAGAACACAAGTACGCTGCCACTCGGGTAATCAACGCTGCCTAGTCTTCTTCTGGCGGGGTTGTAGTTTGTTGTAATGTTCTTCGTACTTGAAGCAAAAACGCAATTATTTCTAAAAACACATTATGCAAATTATATTTTCAGCTCCACATAATTTAAACCATTTCATATTACGTTAATCCAATAGACGGAGAGCACGTCAAAAATTGAAAAGAGTTGTTCCTCATGTCATGATTCTCATTTTTCACATAATATTCCTATACGTCACATACACACACTATGGGATGGAAGTATATTGTTCTATTTCACATTTTGCAGTTCCAGGAAACTGGCAATTATACAGCTATATAGTACAATGAGTCTTTGTGCCGTTGGTATAATACAACAATATTCATATTATGTTAATTCTAAATACGAACAAACTGCACATTATTACAAACCCAATAATCCTGTCCTCCGCTCGCATGTGTAAGTCTTCTTTCTACATAGTCTTCACATGAATGAGGCTAGCTCACGGACTAGGAGATGATAGTTATTAGGAATGTTATGTCATTGTGCATGAAAAGCTTTTAACTCCATTTCACGTGTTTCCCTTTGTTTCCCATTTTTACTTTTCATTATACATGCAAAACTCAAATACTGTTATTACTTATTACGGTGCGGTAATAGTCAATGGGAATCGTAGACACTCAAGCTGTATAACAACAAGACTGGTCACTGTACCTGTTTCTCTAAATATTTGGAGCACTGACACTAACTACAGATCTTCCTGTGTGCACAGTTGTCGATCATTGTCATATTACCGAGCTCTTAATACGACAGGTTGAATACACAGCAGAAGAGTTGCGGCATGTAAAAGTAAATGTGTCTCTTTAGTGTGGTATTTTCCTGTGTGCACAGTTGTCGATCATTGTCATATTACCGAGCTCTTAATACGACAGGTTGAATACACAGCAGAAGAGTTGCGGCATGTAAAAGTAAATGTGTCTCTTTAGTGTGGTTTGGTAGAAAGCAATTTTGAGGTCATATTGCAATTACCATATTTTCGATCACCACTCGTCACTCAAATCGTACATTTTGTTTATGAACTAGAACTACAAACAGACTTCCTTTCCGGCTTAGGATCATTCATGTGGATATTTTATACTTCACAGACGTGTAGTAAAACTTGCACATAGTTTTATTTTGTCAAGTTATTTATTTCTACCGTTTTATTTACAGTTTATATTATCAAGCTGATAGTTTCAAGCTGTATGCTGACGCTGGGATGAGATAGATTTCATGTGAGGATGCTCATATTGTAAGTTTAGATGATTGAGAATCGGTGTTGTGGTTGAAGATATGATATATAATGCCCTGTAGTAAATACTCATGTATATTTGTCAGGAGATGTGTTTAGACTTGCGGTTACTTATACTAAATGGAATGATGTGGACGGAAATATAATCCTTTATTTTGTTCTCTTTGAATTTTTTTCTGAGCTGTAATTTTAGTTTCGTACTACAACGTTCCATGTGCGGCCTGCTGGAATCTCTTTTCATCACTGACGCGTAGAGGATTTAACATTGGGATTGTTGGACATTATTCAGCGTATTAATTTACATAATATCCCACTCGGCCCAGTTTTTCTTCACACTTCAATGCTGTTTAATATCCCATTTCATGCTGAAAAGCGGTAGGTAGTATTGATTGGCGAATTGATTCCAATATGAAATTCTATACATATGGTAAACCTTATCGAATTTTTCTTGTCACTGTCACGCTTCCGATTACTGCATGCATAATTTATCACAAGAGAAATATCCGGTGCGGGTTTCCACACTGCCAGTAATTATCAATCGTAGTAGTCTTATTCGCACAAACCTTTATTTTCGCTTTCCTTCATATAAACTGACAGCGCAGTGACGATACATAATCTTTTATCCATGCAATTTGCAGTGGTTTCTGTTTGCTCCATCCATCTCTTGCAGCTTGATGCAGTATTATGCGGATCCTTCTGTTTATTTTTTCAGAGAGGTTAACTAATATAAATAAAGTTCCTTCGTAACTCGAAAACTACTATCACTTTTGTAATTCCGCAGTGCGAGGCAAACAGCTTGCACTCTGCATTATCAGGGGGACCCTAGCAAACAAGTTAACAAACATAACTACATTTTCAGGACAGCTGTCCTGTTTGACAAGAAACGAGCTGGGGAAAACTGATGACATTTTGTAAAGTCAACATAATTCCTAGCTTCGCACACATAAGCGACGTAGAATCACTGTTACTGTCAGGATGTCAACTGTTGTCAACTTGTTTCTCTTTTCTACTCCCACGAATCCCGATGAAATGAAAGAGTGAAAACGGCATCACATCACTTGTCATGAAACCTTCACATTCGTAACGCTCAACGGCTCAACTGCTACAAACTATACAATATTCTTTTTTCCCACTCTACTGTCAGTTAGACTTAGAAATTTTCCATGATATGGAATAAACAAGCAAACTTCCTGCTGTAAAAATGAGTTTCGGTTTAGAGGTAAATAGGAAGTTACGAAACAGCAAAACTTAGACGAGTATGACAACATTTACAGGTCAATATTCTAGCTATGCCATTCACTTACAAAGTCTAAACAGTGTCATCCATTATATTTTGTTTTATCACGTTAAATCCATAAATTGCATTTTTCCCAGATCCCCATAATGTTCTATTCCTAATTTAAACCGGAAATCCCAAAAGAGCCATTTTATTTACGTTTAGTTGACACCCCACTGGATGCTAAAACTGCTGTCTTCATTACTCCTTCCAGTCGCCTTGCACACTTCAGTAATAGCTTTTGATGTCACCTCCAAGCAATTCCAATGATATTATAGCTCCGTTCTCCACGCTCCACAATTACTTCTAGCAGGAAAACAGCTTAACTGTTTTAACCCGTTGCAGACTCGTAACTTCAGTGACAGACCCACCTCGCCAGTCTCTCCGTGCTACAGCCGTAAAGTTGTTAGCAGACCATCTTCTTGTCAAGAACTGATGAGAAATGAACGCTAGAAAATCGCATTATAATAACAATTATCATTAGCAAAGGCAATATTTTTGTGATAGGGATATCATGTTTTCATCGTATCTGTAATGGTATATAAAAGGGTGGATTTGATAGATAGGGAATGAATGAGAGTAAGTAAAATACCTACACTTTTCAATATAGCATGTGTACTCAGTACTTGGGAATAACATTCATGTCAACTTATTTTACATGTGTACCTACGCTATAAAACTTTAATGAATGAACGTGTCAAAGCATGCATTTAAGTTGATATAAAAGCAAAACATCAACAAGAACGGTACTGTTCAGAACCGACTTGTCGCAAAAAAGTACTCATTTACAGTGTGCCATTTTTTCTGCAAAGTATGCATTATAATAAAAACTTTTAACAGCGATACATCTGTTTTGACATATTATAATACACTTTTCTCAATTTAGAGCAAAAGTCATTTGTACATGTTTTATACTAGTTTTGCCTTTTTTCACAACGATCATTTTTAGAATTGTAGAAAAAATAGAGTGTCTACCTCACCAAGTGTGTGAATTGAGTGATATCCCAATTCATTCCCGACATAAATTCAGTTTTATGATGATGAGCGCGCTGACGATGATGATTCTTGTGTTTATATCCCTTTTTTGCTTTCTGATAACAGTGCAAATGTGCAATCTGTTCTTTCTTGTGATTGTTATTCTGTGTCTGTGTGTGTTCATTTTCTAGCTGTTTAGCATACTTACTCTTTTTTTGTTATACTATCCGTCGTGGTCGGGGATGTCGTGGTTGTATAAAATTCATTCAATTTTTATGTATATAAATGTACGTAAATGGAATTGCATTGCTATCGCGGAGAAACCCATTAAAAGGCAGTTTTGATAGCTGCTGGGAAAAGAACATGACTTTTTTTATTATTGCTCTTGTTCTTTTCGACAATGTGGACATCAGAGTGAGAGAGCATATTTTCTCTATCTTTAAACAAGACTCGTGTCACACATCGCTTTTAGACTGGGACTAGGCTACTAGAATGGCAATTTTGACTATCATCATTGCTAAAGAGTCTCACACATTTCATGGGAAATCTCAGAATAGCCAAAGTTCCTACAACTCCATTATTTTTTATGCATACTTAATCTTTTCAATTTTCGTCTGATATGTAGAAAAGATAATTCGAATTCGAATGGAATATAGAAAAGGCAGGTTTTTATTCTCGAAAAAGAATAAAACTCCCTGCTTTGCGATCGTAATGCGATCTCGGTTGGTATCATGTTATTTTGTATACATTGTGTAACACACATAATAATGAACACAAGATTAGAATGCAAGTATAGGAGCGAAAAAAAGTAAAACAGAGTAAATCTTTTTTGGTCAAAGAGTTACCGTGAAACATTGAGGATGAGCTCAACTAGCATTGACTCAACTGAAAAATGACACTGGATGAATGGCTATTGCAAAACCATTACTGATGCTTTCAAAGCGGATGTATGAATGCAGCCGGTTGTGTGCTCGTATGTGTTATCATCTATACATTTGTAAAACAAGGTAATATACATGTGCTCGATATGTTCTCTTGCAACGATTTTGATCAGGTTTTAATGGCCTTTTATGTGAAACGGTTGAGTTGCTGTGTCATTTATGAAAAAAGTCACTTCTTTTCGTCTTTATCACCCCAATCCTGTCCCTACGTCATCTGCTCAAAGTGTTCGTGAAAAAGGATGAGAAAAACGAGCGATTTTCAGTATTGCAAGGATGATGATCAGGATGACGATGGGATAAATGATGATTTTCAAAGAATGTTATGCTACGTTAATCAACAACATTATCGTGTCTTTTATGCCATGCACACGATATTCTACCGTTGTTTCGAACAAATTACACATGAACATGACACAGAAATAGAGATGATGAGCGGGATGCAACAGCATGTCATGACATTGATCAACTCAATTTTTCCGTGTAATTATGCATTGCATCGGATTGCAATCGATGATGAGAATCCCAATTTATTTTAAATTTATGCTCGACTACACAAAAAGTGTTTTAGAGTGGCGCATTTCCACGATCTCTAAAGGAAAAATTCGTTTCTTGCATTTGTAAAGACTGAGCTTCACACCTACGCTGTAAGTGGGCATAGGTCGAGGTAGCGCAATAAAAATAGCGCATGGGGCTTCACATGTCCATTTTTACTTTTGAAAAAAGTCCAACTACATCCTCTTACTTTATTCGAATGGCATATGTTTCAATGGTCCGAAAGGATCAAAGAGCATAAAGCAGAGTCAGCGTACAGTAAATCATTCCCTTTGGTCGTTACCAACCGCATTCTCCGCATCATTCTCCTCCCAGTGAAAATTCCTTTTTATTGCAGGAAAGGGAATCAAGTGGATTTTTTACTATGTGGAGTATCTGTTTTTAACAGTATGATGTATATAAATAAAAATGTGGAGTATCTATATGTTTCAAGGTTTTTTTCTGGTAGCATTGCACCATATGCAGCGCTGGGCAATTGTATCAGAGTTCCGCTGTAACATCCTTTCCGATTGGAATGTCATCAGACGTCAGGGCCAGGTCACTGACAATGAGTGCACTGAAGATTTATTAGCTCAAAATTGTACATATAGGTATGTAACCATATATTCCACATTTAGTAGAATATCCTCTATGCATGCTTATATATAATGTATACAGTTACCACATTCGTTTATGTAAATTATGCATGAGAATATTGAGAAAAAGTGTACAATGCACAATGCATGGATGAATTATGAATGGAATGTAAAATTGGAAAATTGCGGATAATAGAGCTCTCATTAGAGAGTTATTTTTGTCATGAACAGCACAATTCCCATTTTTTTTTAGAATCTTCAATCATTGAAATATTAAAGTGTGTGGATTAGATTGTCCTATCAATATTCAATCCTGAAAACATTTTTTTCATAACTTATCTCATAATACAATGTTTCAATAATATGCTATTCGCTCGTGCTTGCCTTGTGCCATAAAATTTTCTATTGAGACTCCACTGCCTCAACTGCCAAACCGAGCTCGTTTATATTCGCCACTACAAAATGTCGTTACCAAGAATATATAACCGTTTGCACATTGATATTCATATGTCCTTATCCTATGAAAATACTAGCTTATCGTCATTTTCACTTTATGCAAGCTTCTTTTTTCTTTTGAAAACTGAATAAAACACTTGAGAAAAGTGCTCTTGTCTTGGTGAGCACGGAAGTTGTAAAGTATGCTTGGGACAGAATGCAACATTACACTACAGCGAGTAATTTTATGCTTGCAAAATAAGAAAAAAGTCTAAAAGGGAAATCCGACCTTCACCTCAATACTTAAAGCTGTGGTACTTTTTTTATAACTCATTCCGGAATTTTTCCAACATTTTATATGAAGCATTTTTTTTACAATGCATTGTGTGCAAATTAGCGGAAATATATTGCTACCCTTTCTATAAGGGTAGCCAATTTATTCAATAACGCTTTATTCATCTGCCGGTGCTCGGCACGGTAATTAATGAATGAGTGCAAGTTATGACGATATCATAAAAGCAACGCTTCGCGTACTCATGTTTACTGAACGCTGTCATGTCATAACTCTACATAGACAATGAGCATTTGCAACGTGACCTACAATAGGTCTTTCCTAGCGCTCTGATTTGTTCCGAGAATATAAACTACTGATCCATCAATAATTAAGTGACGGTAATAGCTTATTAAAAGCAGTTGAAAGCAAAAGCTGATGAATGGAAAGTAGCAATTAATAAGAGTGTTTACTACATACTTGTGTAAAATAGAAGGGAAATGGCATTACAAATCTTGCTACTTATAAAATCTCCTCCTTGGAAAGCTTTATACTTCCCTTTCCCTCTCCTCCTTTAATTATGCACTATTACCATAGCCATTAAGGCTATAAATACAAATGCAAGTGCAAAGTGAACTTTAAGGAAATCTTGCTTTTATTTTGTGTATTTATGAATCTCTCTCGGCTCGGAAGTTTTTGCTCACTCTGTTGCTACTTTTGACTCAGCATATACTCTTTTTCTTCTTCTTACAAAATTTATTCCAATGTGTTTTCCACTTTTTCGAGAAAATTGAAGAAGAAAGTTGAGCATCCAATGGAATATGATGCGGCTCAGATATGCATACAGTTTTTTACTGGAATGAAACTTACTCTTGTAACACAAATGGTAGGCAAAGGACACAAAAAGTCGTATAGAGTTGTTATTATTGTATTACTTCGCTCTTTCTTTCAAAGGAAATCGAATAAAAGGAGAAAGAGGGTAGGAAAAGGAGAGAGTGGATACAGAAACCTTCGAAGTCTACGAGAGAGAGATAGACAGTGAGTGAGAGTGAGGCATGCATGGAACGCTATTTTATTATGTATTAATAAGAGGTATTTTCTGCTGTTCGTACGACTGTTTGCCCCACGTTTAATGGGCAATATGCTTACATTTGGAACATAAAATATTGATGAGAGTGTGCCTTGTGAAAAAGATCCCTCAGAGTTGTGTATACCATACATAATATAGAGTGACTAGCACTCTTACTCTTGAAAATATAAGTGCTTCACGATGAAGAAGAAAGGAGACGAAGGGCGAAGTCCCAGAGAGAGAAAGAGTGAGTGGGTAAAAGAGCTTTTCTAAAAAGTAGCAGTGTGTATGTGTGGAGCAGAGAGTAGCTCAGTGGTAATAACTTTTCAGTATCATATTGGTCTCTCCACCACCTAAGCTTACATGTATGTACAGCATGCATCATCGTGTCTTTTTCCTTTCTCCCTTATACAACAGTCTCCAATTTCGCCTTAGCTCAGCAGATCGATTAAAAAGTTTCTCTGAGGGCAATAATATCCAGGAGGAAATCGGCTTTTCTGCAAAAGGCTGTCAATTACCATCATAGTTTGTTCCGGGTGCTACACCTATGTACATAAGTATGATTATATACTATCCATGTACAATAGAAGTTATCACATTCCACAGACTTTATACACACAATAATAAGGAGATACTCCCTTGCATTGTATTCAGCCAGCAAGCTGAATTGAGTCAAACAAGGACTCCGGGCAATATTGGTTGGTTTCATATGCGGGGATATAGTACAAAACCGGCTTCTTCTTATTAGTCAAATATAGACTTACTGAGTAGTCAAAGCAGATTTCATGGATTGGCAAAATCGCTCCAACTTCACCTGAACCTTGCTTTGCTGCTTTTGCCCTGATACGATGTCAATGCAGTGCTCTTTAGTTACCATAAAACTTAGTCATCCTCTGTATCTTCCTAGGTAGTACTTTTTTAACCATGTAACCACGAACTATGCCGTGGAAAGCAAAGGCTCCTTTTGACTCCTGCTCTTGCTAGTGGTATTTGTGGCATGGCGGTGCGGTGCTTATACGCTCCGACCACTTTACTCGCATACTCTGGGGAACAACCGGTGACAAGTGAGCATGTAAAATGTAGCATAGCATCATGTAACCAAAGCCGCACAGCAGTGGAAGAAATTGTAGATATAAAAATGTATCTCTCTTTCTCTCTCCTCTCTATCCATCCATCTAATCTTTATCTGACTGAATGACTAGTGAGCAGAGACTAGCACTAGACTAAAAAATGAAAGAAAGAAAGACAGAGAGAGCAAAGCCGCAGGGATCGATATCTCTTAACTTTTTTCTCCTTATTATCAACTCTCTTCTTATTTTACTAACACTCACAGTGGAAAAAAATTCTCTTGTTTCTTTAAAATGGAAGAAAAACCTATGAGAACTTTTCATTTTTTCCTTTTCTTTTGTGTGTGCGCAGAAAAGATGTATGAAGCTCTTTCATGTTATTGTTGTTGTTTTTTCCCTTCAACCATGTACTTTATGCGGTATGATTTCTACTAAAGCAAAAAAAAGCAAAGAATGGAAAGAGAGAGAGAGAGAGAGAAAAGTGGTTTGCTCTCTTCCTCCAATTTGTCACGGTCTTGTAAATACCGTATTATGATTATAAGGCAAGGTTTAGCAAAAAGGAAAAGAAATAAAAGTGAAGACTTTGTCGTTATGCTTTCAGTATTATGATTTGAGTAATATGATGAATGCACGGATGACTTGGAAATCAGACCAGTCATGCATCATGCCATCATGCAATGCCTTGAAATTGAGAGATTGTCTATTACACAGGAGAACATGCAAATACAGCAGAAATATGAGCAAGAATATATAATAAAAAAAACTACTTTTGTATACTTGCGTTGCGACTAACAAGTTTCATATCAACATGTCGTGCGTTTTCTGCATTTATGATTGAAAAGCAATATTTTCATATGTGATGGCATGCGACAAAAATTTATGTCAATAGACATTGATGGTCACATTTCCTTTTTTACCTGATGATATCTCGGTCCAAAAGTGGTTTTCATAATAAATCATGCATTAAACCTTGTACTAAACCTACATATATACTACTAAGCCACAAGCCATAGATTATCACACGTGTGAAGTAAATAATTTCTATCTTAACCTTTTTTGGGAAGAATGCAGCATTATGCACTCCTTTTCAACTCTGCTCCTACAAACACACTTTTCTCAAGAATAGAGTACACACAAAACACCTCATTATTTTATTGTCAGTTTGAATTTGAGTCGTAAGGGGAAAGGGGAAAACCAGAAACATGCATAATGAAAACCCATACCGTAATGTGTCTTTGGTTATCTTTATAAAAGATGGAAACAAAGAAACACGAAGATTTCTTAATCTGAAATGGATTTTATGTGTTGCATGTAAAACTGGGTCTGCTTCTCTTTTTGTGCTAGCATTAATTTACTTGATTGCTTGCCATTGTCCTTATCTTAGTGCATACATTTCCTCTCCTCTTTTCCTCCAATATCTTTTGTTCATTCACGTAATATATATGTGTAATGTAGTACGTGCATACATGAGCAAAAAGTAGAGTAGCAATGTTGTTTTAAGTTAAGTACTCCCGTGTGACTTACTTTGTTATGCCAGGCATCCGTGAATTATTCAATCCGGTCTTTCCCAAGCTGGGGTAAAGTGGCCTGACTTTTCGGACAAGGTCCTTCACCAAAATTTACCATGTAGGGTGTTTTTTGTACACAGACAAGTGAATGATGATGATGACAACCTCTTGTTTTTCCTCAATCTACATAATATACAGTGGTTGCTCTTTAATATATATTCTTCTATCAACAAACTGACTCTTTGACCGACTGACTTTTCGCGTGCAACTTTACATCAACCACTTAATTCGTAACGGAACCACAGAAGAGCAAAACTTTATTAGGACCGCAGTAAAGTTTTTTCCCCTTTCTTTTCTGTTTTCTTGCTCCCGAATAATTATCCACGACCACCAAGTCAGCTTGTTTAGAGGAACAAGGAGAACGATTTACGGAAAGTTGTAAAAATTACTTCACACATTTTTCTCTTTGACGTGCACAACGTAGTCACACACTTGTGCCTTTAGTTGAATTGCACACCAAAGTCGTGGAGTATGCTTTAAAAAAAGATATGTGTAGGTGTGCGGAGTGAGCAATGTTGGAGCTGCACTACCTCAGATCACACTGCCTCAGTTACTACCACTTGCACTGGTGTTTTTTACTCTTTTGTGGAAGGATGAAGTAATGTCGTGTGTTTGACTCCGGCTCTCTGCTGACTGTTGAGCTGCTCAATCCGCAGTCCTTGTTTGCATTGGTTGAAAATAGCTAGCTTTCTCGACTTGTCTACGAGTTACTGCTCGTCGGTACTTCTGCCACGATCCCTGTTTGTGTGGCTCGCTTTCTGCTGCTGTTTTTCTCCTATTGCCTTGATGCTTTCTGTATCCCAATCCCAATGGGACATTATGAGAGTATGCTATGCGTGCTATTGATTCATCTGATGTCGTGTGTACCAAACATTTTCATGAAACTTGCCATTCCACCAGCTATTTCATGAATGCAGAACAAATATTTTCCTTCGTTTACTTTTCCTCTACAAAAGTCGTATGGTGGAAAATACGATAAAGGATGTTATTTGCTTGCATACAACAGACTCGAAGCACCGCATTTTTGCTACTACTTTTCCCTTTCATACTGTAACCATTGCACATTGCTTTCAGTGACTTTTTTTATTGAGTGAAATAACGGAGGAATGCATGTGCACAAGAATGTATTATGTATATATATCATCTTCCATAATAGTTTACTTCTTTGTCCCTGTGCCGTATCCTGAGCGAGACTAGGAGAAAGTAAGGAAGATGTTGATAGCGCCACATTTAGGTAAAAGTACGTAGCGTACCAGTATCACCGCTACTGCAGTATCACACAAGAACCGTGTGCGGAGAAAATTGTGTCTCATATAAAAATACCTCTCTTTTGCCTTCACTGCCAGCTACACATTCCGTGTAGATCTGGAACAAACATGCTACATTTTACATTTGGGTCTAATTCTTCTCGTAATTACTTTCCTTATTTGCAAGTTTTCTTCTAGAGATGTTGAACAGACTGAGGAACTATGGCAGGCAGACATGTATATTGCTTGCTTGTGTACAAGTGCCCCTTTCAGTATTATTGTATACATGAGTACATAATGCATTTGCTTACATTGGATAAGTTCACCGGTTTGAAAAGACATGAGATGAAAAGAGGCATTATTTCCCCTTTTCCCATGACGTTTTCATACAACCAAAACGAGAGCCACATGGTGTAATACATTAATTACCATCTTACTACAATTACGAGTGGCATGGCTTTTTGGCACGCACAATGGAAAAGCAAGGAATAGCAAGAGAGTGAGTTAAAAGCGCTGTGATATGTTTACGGCCATGGAATAATGGTGAGAGTTGTATGGAAAAGGTATTTAATGGAATGGTGCCCATTACAAGCACCTTCTCCAGAATATCATGAATTTTTCCTACTTTCATTTCTTTCCTAACCAAGTTTTTTAATCAGGATGTAATAGCTTTCAATGGGTATGGCATGTTGTAAGCTGGAATTTGCGTGTTTTATGTCATGAGAGCGTGCCTTTTACTTTCCTTCTTGAGAGACATACCGGGTTTGTGTTAAAGCTGACGGTACCTAATATAAAAACTGTTTGTTCAAATTCGTACCAACGTGGTAAAAGCTGATATGGACTTTTGGTTTTCCAGCTCGCGCTTTTCCCGTGAATTATCCCGACTGTATATTTAAATATTGATATTACGTACCCAACTCTGAGCTAGTCATATAGTAGGTAAGCCTTTTATTGCTTAACAAATTCTTAGTTTTTTTTGCTGATTTGATTGCAAGCACAAGGCATAAACTTTTACGGACGCATTAAGAGCCTACTTTCCGGTTACCTGAAAATAAGCTTGGAAACCTCTTACCCCCTATGGGACTTCCCTGCGGGCACAAGCTCACGTGTGATGGAGAATGGAGATTTTTTCAAATGTATTTTGTTAGCTTAGATGTACGAAGCGAATTTACTTGAGTTGGGTGGTGGCGTACTCCCGACGTGACGGAAAATTCATGGCTGTGAAAATCTAATCTGATTCTCCTTCACAGGATTCATAGACAGCTAAATCCATAATAACTTTTAGTCTTTTGAAACAAATGTACACATGAGCTTGCTGAATGTTTTTTTGCAGAAGAGTTGCATCACATTCCCGGTCACATAAACCTGATAAAAGATGAACGATTGGATATCGTCTGCTTGCTGGTGTATAAATAAATACTAAAAGTTAGGACAAGGGTGAACATTGAGCACTTAAGTAATGAAAAATAGTTTGGTCTTACCTGACCTAAATCACTGTTGTTCGTGTCATGAACGGCATAAAAGAGAAATACAAGAGCATTTGGTTGTGTGCCTCATTTTTCATTTTGGAATCGTATAAACTCGAACACTTCTTCTAAATCATTAACTAACGATAAGTTGTGGTCTCGTAAAAGGGTTGCATCTAAATTCTGATGTATGGTATTACTTTTACAAAAAATGAGGTTGAAATTCGGAAGGAAAGAGCACAATGCGAAAAATGTGTGTCTGCAACGAACTCTGGTGGACAAAATAGTACATTTAATGGTTACCAATACCATATTTATTTTGCAGAAAAGGTACCGACGATAGATAACACATTTCTCGTGCTAAAAATTACAATGGATGTAAAAAGGATAAGTATATAGTTCGTAGGTCTATTACAATAACTTGACGTAATATAGCGTACACTTAAGAATTTCTTGACAAGAATCTCAATCGCTCATTTTGTAGTAATTTGCGTTGTGCAATTATTTTTATCACTTGAAATAGTATGCACCTTTAACAAAGCTCCCTTATTATTCCGTTGAATAACTTCCGTTTTTCCTGATTTTGCGATAAAGGGCTAACTGAAACCAGAATGTAGTTTTTATGCAAGATATACATAAACCAGATATATAAAACGAACTGTGTGTTTCTATCAATGGGAAATCATTATGAAATGAAAATGAAACTTTGTATAAAGCTCATAATTAGTAAATACATGTATTAGATGTAGTAGATATATGATTGTTGTGGGTAATTCGCCGATTGTTATCTACCGTAATAAATAATTTATATGGGTAAATTTTAGTACAATTATTGCAAGTGAGACTGGGATCTACACGGACATGTATATAGAACAGGATGTATCAAGAGATTCCGATTTTTAGGGAAATAACAGTTACAGTAAAGCATCCATTTCGAACTCTGACAAACGTTACAATGCAATAATTGATGGAAATACTAAATTACTACCTCCGAATATTGCATGACAATTTGTTTGTATGCAAAATTATATCTGTTTTATCGTTGTCGCGAACTAACGATAAGATTTGACTATGTAAAAAATCTTTTATTGCAACTGATTCCGACAGATTCTGATGCGCATTTAATGCCGGATGCGACAACTAGGTATTTACTGAAAGGGGATGAACGGATCATTTGACTTCTGCATGACTAATTTATAAACGTATTAGGTATTTTTTCAAGACAGGTGAATAATACTGATGAAAGTTTAATAATATCCCGACGTAACGATCATTGAAAAGTACAACAAATACCCATTACCAAAAAAAAAGCACATCGGTACAAAATGTCAGATGCCAGCATAACATAGCACAAAAAACAGGTAAAAACGTGCATATTAGTAATTATTACTTCTCGCTCATCATCATTAAAATTAAAATGCAAGGGACATAATATTTTTTGCTTTAAGTAAACATAGTACATTTCCTCTTGTAAGTAAGTCACTTTCGTAGATTCGTACTGAAAATTCCTGCTCACTATTCTCAATGAAATGAAACTGACTGACAACTGTGAGCATAACGGGGCGTATCGCATAACTTTTAAGCCCGAGTTAAAGCCTAGTTTGAGCTAGCTTAAACTAGACACAGTCTTAAGTCTGAAAAGTTATGCGATGCAAGATGCAACTTAACAAAACTGAATGAAAAAATGAATGATTAGCTGCTCCGAGGATTCTCTTCACCAATCAAATAGTTTATTAGTAATTACAGAAATAACAGGATCTTGTCAGAGATAGCGTCCTCTGTAGTGCCGCTGCTGATTACTTGAGCTGTAGTGAAAATCATTTTCTGCATATTATATAAATACTTGTAATTACTCCATTAAAACCTTTTTGTGACTTTATGCACTCTTCATGCATG
>JAHZNA010005536.1:0-10857 GCA_027743935.1 Sinodicranocentrus sp. ZH6 | reverse complement strand
GGGGCCCGGTAGCATTTTATATAGCTATAGTGTACTAAAGCACACAAGCTAAATAAATGTATGTTGGTATATGTCTAAAAACTCTGGAAAATCCTCATAATATGTTGGAGTGTACATATTTAACAAAGGGAAATAATGTTTGTTCAGCAATGTAAACAATTTGAGGAGGGTAAACCGACGTGTGCTTCATACTTAACGCCTGTTGCTGTGATATGCATTTTAAGTAGGACCAAGTATACCGCAGTAGCACTAACTATTTTCTATGTCTGGTTGGAAAGAGGTACATAGTTTGAAGGGAGTAGATTGCAGTTAACTTGTGAGTAATGAGGACTACAAGATTTCAGCTACGTGTATCATGCCTTAGCTAATTATTTCATTGGATGAGGGTTGAATAAAGCTGTTTGATGGCTTGAATTAAATCTGAAGTTCCATTTATATTCATGAATACTTTCTTCGTTCCTCTATAATCCTAATATATTATGATAATCTGGCTTATAGCAAGGGTAACAAAAGCATTTTATAGCAGAAATGTATATTCGTATTATTACTTTTAGTTTGCATGATTATTAGCTCTTTCAACTAAATAAATAAGATGTCAAGAGCATTCATTGAAACGATTGAATGAAAGGTTTATATAGATAAAGTTGAATGAAAATGAAACTTCTCGATGAAATGCTCCTAGTGAAACGATGTCTCTTGTCAGCTTCAAATTAGAGCTGGATTCTGAGAATAAGTATGTAGCCCGAAAAGGTATATTGTTTGTAATTCAAAGAAATTTGATTGAAGATGCTCAGCTCAATAAATTATAGCCATTCAGAGTTGCCTTTCAACCTACAATCCAAGTTTCAGAATAGACCATTAGTACCTATACCTACACAAATGTTTAGGAACTTTTTATATCCGCTATCAGTTTTTTATTAGTTATTTCGTTAGTTGCGAGTAATTACCGAGTTTCAATTCATTAACATTTGTTTATTGTAATTCACGCGTAGCCTCTGTTAATTACGTATTACGTAGAAGTAAACCAATTAGTATCATGCTGATTGTCAAAGGCTATTTTTGACTAAATACTGTATAAATTCGTAAAAACAGGTCGTCGAATAACTTTCCTTGAATTTCTAAAGCACATCAATGATACTCTGCTATTTAGAGCGTAGCCCCAGCGTGGGTGTATTTTTTGTTATTAGTTTCAATTTGTTTCTGAGTGTGCAGACTAATGCTCCTCTTACGCTTTATTTGAATGACGTCTTGACACACTCTTCATATCATAATTCAACTCTGCCGTATCAACGTTTCTGTCACAGTTACACCTTCCATGTTGACGTAAACGCCGGCGAAAATAGTAGTCGGTACTCGCACACATTTAAAAGTAATCCATTACATAACATCACACCCATCTCACCATCGGAATTTTCGCTTGTTGAATGGTTGATATTATTGAAAATGATTTCTTCCGCTTGGCTGTAACACCCTCTTGTTTCCGTCCAGTACTTTTATTTCTCGACAAGTATTATTGAAGTTGTTCAAGACACGACGGACTATCGCCATCCGCCCATCTACATGAATGTGACTCGGCTGATGCATATCTCAATACGATCCACCCAGGCACCAAGCTATTCATTCTTATCTCTGTCGTCAGTGTCAATAATCATCACGAGGAATATTCCTAAACTACTACCACTCCCGACATGAGATTGCTTTCTCCGCAAATTGAAGAGGGAGTATTTTGAGAAGGCTCTAAAGTAAAGTTGAGTTTTTTCGAGAAGGCTCAGATAAAACTTTCCTTTTCTTTCCCTCCATATCTGGAGTACACATCGGGACTACGTTCATACTAACCTACAAGTAAAAACTATACTCTTTCAATAAGCACAATTTCTTCGAATAATGTTTATGCTTGATAAAATACTCTCACTGTACTCTATTCCATCACAACGTACCACAATCGTCAAGTTTGTGGTGCAGTGAATTGTAACCGCGACTCAACTAACTGCGAAAACTCCAACTCGCCATCCTTTCACTGTAAAGTCTGAAGACTTTTGCCTTTGAAACTATGAATCTTGATTAGAAAGAGTTGACTAGACCAACTAGAAAACAGGGCTTTCTTCTAATGACAAGTGGTACTACGGAATTACCATTTTATTCATTCGTCTCTTTTGCCACTACTCCGTCTCTTCTCGAGTTTCATTACTTAACAGCGCTAATTACTTACCATTGGTTGCTTTTCTCCTGAACTAACATGTATATTATACCCTATACATATCCGAATCCAGCACACTCTACTCGGTGAACGTAAAGGACATGATAATAACTCAGTTTCTTCTCAGTCCCATTTCATCATCTCTTGCAGAATTGCTGTAGGAGAAAGAAAGACTCGTTGAGTGGAGACTCCTTTTGTGTTGCTTGATTATAATTACAGCTGGTTGGAGAAGAAGAGATCAAATGGGGCAGTAGATTAGTTTCGAATTATATAAAATCTGTCAGGAAAAGTATCAAAGAACTAGATAAAAACCTAGTGGGCACTCGAGCCCAGCCAAAAGCCATCATCATCGAGACTGTATTTTCATTTTCGTTTTGGAAAGTATCACTTGTCATATAGCTTACGTCAAACACTAATACATACATATATCTTGAAGGTTTATCAATGCAATGTGTGTATAGCATAATCAATAACACTCATCGTATGGATATTACTTTTGCCTATATGAACCTCCACAACTTTCTTTCCTACTTGAAGACATAAACCCTCGTTGTTGAGGAAGGAAACTGACAATGAGTTGCACAAAGTGATGTCAGTTGAGGATGTATAACGGAGAACGATAAACGTCTAATAGCCAACCATTTCCATTACGGAAAATACAAAATGTCATTTAAAAGCACTGGTAAGATCGAACATGTTCTTGACTTTGACTTAAGTAACGTTATGCAATATTAATTTACCATTATACATTATATTCCATAAGCACCTCAAAACACATGCAATATTCACACCCATTTGCACCAACTTAGACAACTATAAGCACACGAAATGCTCCAGGGCTAGGGCGAAGAAGGTTACAAAGTTTTAGTAACACAGAAGTTAAATCCATAAAAATGCCTTATAGCTTTCACTACAAAATTAAGCTGTTATATCGAAAAGAGAGCTACTTACTAATTAGCTAAAAGTAAGCTATCCCATATTTGCATTCATGGGAAAGCTTCTCTTTTGAAGTAAGAACTGGCTTCGGAAGTTCAATGGAATATTTTATCAATCCGATCACATAATGCCGGTGCATTCATAAAGTACGAAGAACAACGAGCGAAAAGTGGCATAACTGTTTCCTCATTTAGTATCCGCTTGGTTACACGTTACACGAACTGTATAATATTTACAACTTGACCACATGAATGCATCCTGTAGGCTACAGAATGCCTATTTTATCCTCTACTCTCAACATTTGCTCGCCGTCTCACGTGACGGGAGCGCATGTATTTATTCGAACATTGTATGTTCGGGTTTCTGGGAAAATACTTTTTCCTAGATTAATTAAGCTGATATAGATATTTATAATTCGGAAATAAATCTCTATATTTACTCGAGCACACAACCTTCTCACAATTCAACGTTTTATATGCCCATTTTCTAAATTCCTTTCTTTTAACTTTTGATGAATCCTACATATACGTATCTACCAAAATCAGGACAATATAACGCCTTCGTTAATATCTCGATACCGGTAATAAGAGGTAGGATTACTTTGCTGATTATAACTTTTTTTGTGGCTATCAATATCTCCAGGTTAATTCAACCCCTTCTAATGGAATATAATATGCCAGGGTATGCATTACTTTCCACTCATTCGATCCATATAATAAAGCACGCTCATAAGCAGAGCAGTCAGTAGCTCTACACATAATGCTTTTTTCACCTCTACATTTATGAATCTCAAAGGTATAATAGTAATAATAATAGAAAAAAGTCATTTTCTCCAGAAATAAATGGGAAAGGAGATAACAACTTGTCCAGATTAATGGTGCATCAAGTTAATTCAAGATCATGCACGCGTCCTTTTTTCTTTCATCTTTTTTTCTATTCTGCCATACTCCATACTACACTGCTTTCTACTCGCATGATACCGGCACCCTACAGAAAAGGCATTAATGCCACACACATGTAAAAGCTCCTTCTTGCCAGCACACTTGTGCTTTTCACCTTTTATGAATTTTTAGATGGTTCACAAGATATTTTTAATGAGCTACATCCCTCTTTATCTTTTGTCATATAATATAGCCATTCTTTTTTTCTTTTCTTAGATCCACCTCCATCTCTCATATTTATGATCATATCCTAGAAATAATGAGGTCATTCTCCAATAAATGAACAAAGTCAAATTACACATTTTCTTTGGAATACGAGCATATATATACCTTTTCAAGGAGGCTTTTGTACAGAAAGGAAAAATTCTTTGCCTCAAATTGGATTTCATATGACCCATAAACTTTTTTTTGCAATGGGATAAAAACCAAATTACGACAAGAAAAGAATAAGCCAACCGCTAGACGCCTTTTCCTTTGAATAAGGCTCTCTGTGTAAAAAAAATTGTTGTGTTCTACATCTACGTTGTATTTAACGATGTAGGCGATCACAGATTACAGCATACATATATGTACTTAATAAAAAATATTCTCAACACAATTAGTGCTTATTTTCACCCAGACGTTATTTGGTAGTGTTGTTGGAACATACACTAGCATTTACTTACCACAAAACTTGATAAACACAAGCAGCAGTACTAAAATTGCGGAGAAACACACAACTACATGAACTCTACCACATGTTTTACTTTTCAGCTAGACGAATAAAAAGATATAATTTAATTTCGTTAATTGGAAAGTATATAGTGCCGGCAGAGCAGATAAGAATCTTATTAGTGTCAAGATGCTGTTATGTGCGAAAACAAAAAAAGTACTTGTTATACAACTTTTTCTTGACTCTAGAAAGTGCTTTTGTGTATCAATTTAAATGTACGTTCCACCCAAACTTTCACCCTTTTTTCTAGAAAAAAATAAGCAACATACAAAGACTAGGGGTATACCCCTACAAACGCATAATATGGCGATATGTGCATATCTCTTACAATAACTACTTCACTATAATCACACATTCGCCATAGTAGATAAGTCAGCTGAGCTAGAAAAAAGAGACTCTGGGAATGTACCCCATGGTTTCAGCTTCGTCCAGAGTGTCACTCCCAGCCGCTATACTACCCAGACAACTCTATCCTCTATGGGTAGCAACACGAAAAGGAAAAAGTGCATAGGAGGAGCTGGGACTTGTGAATACGACTCTGGGGAATACGCTGACACTTCCATCTTGGAGAAATTAATGGTAAAGGACATCCTGCACCTTACACCAAATAATTTGTCAAATGAACGATGCAAAGAGAAAAGCCACTACCACAAAGACAACTCCCTGCTTTGCTAACCGTGACATAAGAGAACTCGGACGATATTCTATTTCCATAAGAAAATGCATGAAAACATACGGCCCCGTAATATCACAGGAATTGGTGCACCAGAGCGATTTTCCCAAGTGAATATGTATGAAATTACAGACGCAGTTAGCCTCACCCTCTATTCCTCCATTGTGCGCTTTTGCTTTACAACTATGAAATTCGAGATGTTGCCTTGAATTAGGTATGTGGATAAGTATGTTTCGCTATGTAATGGGAAACATCCTGTTTTTCCCTATTTGTCCTTACGGTAATAGCGTAATTTTAATGGATTGCTTGATTCTGGGAAAAATTCAATTTATTCAACTACCGGAGGAAATATCAGAGAAGGAAGCAGTTGTACTTTTATCCGGCTCACAAGCCAAGAGCCCAAGTTAAATGAGGCGAGCTGGTGCAACACAAAGAATAAAAGTGCTTGATTCACTGTTTATGTAAATAGCATACACCAGCATTTTCTAACAGAGAGGAGGAGAGGGGAGGGGGAATGTGTCACCACGTCGAACAAATTAAGCCAGAAATAATGACTCTCTTCTCTTTCAATTGTCCTACTGACTGACACATAAAAACAGTGACAAAAGAAGTGCCCAAGTGAGCATACAAAACACAGTACAACACATCAACCTAAATTCCTGCATTCCTCATTAAATCTCGAGAACATTCACACTGTCCACATTCCATGTTCAAGCTTTCATGTTTCCCTGATATCACTAAATCATCCAAGAAGAAAACCTTCTGTAGGAAGCGAAATCATTTTCTTGGCTGTATCCTAACAATACAAACGTAAGGAGAAGTGAATGAATGAGATATGTGTAAATATAACCACCAGAAAACTATTTCTACGACCGGTTTTCTAATTTCAGAGAACTTAATAGCTCCCTCCCTACATAAAACTTAGGGAAGACAATAATTCCAAGAATAGGACTTTGTTGTTCAAGTAATCAATCCTTGAGAGGCGATCATAGGATAGCCCATTATTTGTGTTGGTATAATGCAAAGCATAAATGGACCATTAAAAAGTTTTTCTCTTTGTTTTCTTCCCTGCCACACTACATTTAGAAATGGACAAACAAAACAAGCAACAGCATCTGCTCCTTTACTCACTATTCTCTCTTCTTATGTTGTATTCTTCAGAGAATTTGGATTGGCAAAGAGCACATTTAGTCTGGAAGTGAAATAAAATATGTTTTTTTTCAGCAAAAGGGGAAAAAAAGAGACAAGGTGGGGAAATCTAATCCCATTCTGCAACCACACAGAGATGCTACTTGTGTTTCCACTCCTCCGCCCATTTCAACAAGTCGAAGACATTAGAGCCGGCATTATTACGACATTTCCTTGTGGCACTCAACACTAAAATAAAATTTTGTGTATTTGTGTGCGTCTGCTGCACTGCCTATTAGAAAGCTCACATGCACATATGAGCGAAGTGTCCACAGACACACAAATCAAGACTTTTTTATAGGCTACCTAAAATTATTAGCTTTATACGTTACTTTGAACTTTATGGTGTGTGAATTATGACTCTCCATTTGTCCCCCAAGTCATCTGTTCCTTTTTCTCTTTTATGTTATAAATGGGCACGCGGCCGTGCCCTGCATTCTCGCTGGGTAATAGTTTTACATGGGTTTTTATTGTTGCCGTAAACTTTCCTTGTGTGACACTATGTTTCACATACAACTACTACATACATAAAGTAAAAGAAAAAGTCCACCTCGAAAATATTAACCTTACTCAAGAGACTTCATGAAATGTTCATGACGATAACCACATAAAGAAGTGATAAGATGGGAAGCGTGGTTGAAAAAATCTTGGCAAACTTATAGATTTCATATGGATATGAGAGAAGGTTGAATACTTTCCCTTTTTTCGAATACCATTTCTCTTGGATATTTTATGGGTGAGGGTGCGAAAGAGCAACCAGTGACGATGGAATATATTATTGTAAGAGATTTACACCCGAGAATGTGGCCTTCTATGCCGACGGCGGAATAACAAAAAACCAGCGGTGCATCCAATATATAAAATCTCTGCTCACAAATGTTATTATATATGTATCAATAAAGGAATACCTTATGATATGCCTTGGTGAAAAAGACAGAGAAATTGTGTGAATCTCACATTATTGCCACATGCTACTTTCCACTTTCCCAACTGTGACAGTAACAAAGGGACAGTAAGGTTTTTAGGATTAAAAGCACTGTGACTGACGTTACTGAATTCCCTGATTTTGAAAGAGCCCCCGTACCTATGTTCAGATTTGGCACGGAAGAGTTCACGGTTAATTTTCATTTGTTCCACCCTCCCTCCTTGTTTAGGTATTTCATAGGGATTTGAGAGCAGGAGCAGCAGTTTGAAACAAGAAACAAGTTGTATACATATACATAGATCCAAGCATGCATAATAATACAGTTCAGCGTCAAGTGCCATTTACATGAGTAAAGTGGAACCACAGCTCGCAAAAAGGCTTGTCCACGAGCGTTTTTCTCGTTCCGGGGAGTAAACTGTGTGAAAGTCTAGAGCTACAGGGAAGGTAAGGATGTAGATAGAAAAAAAGAACAAGACTAGGGCTGGATGGATGTTGTACTTAC
Source organism: Sinodicranocentrus sp. ZH6 (assembly GCA_027743935.1). Taxonomy (NCBI): domain Eukaryota; kingdom Metazoa; phylum Arthropoda; class Collembola; order Entomobryomorpha; family Entomobryidae; genus Sinodicranocentrus; species Sinodicranocentrus sp. ZH6. The sequence continues at coordinate 2,783 of JAHZNA010005536.1, read as the reverse complement.
GCGAGAGGAAATTCTCTATGGAGGGTTTTGGGTGAAAATCACAGAATATAAATTATACTCTGGACACCTTTTTCCCATTATAAAACACTTGTCTGGTCACAGCTTTTCATTCTTATGCTGGATTCACGAGTATGCTCTAGAAGTTTATGATGGTGAATGTACGAGTCTCCACTCGCAATTCCCTGTCGTCTTCCGTTTCAGGGAAATACGATTCGAGAAAAGAGTGCTACATGCTTATTTGCACATTTGCATAATATCCGAACTGTACCAGGACTTCAGCTGGTTATGCATATATACTAGCCTATAGAAATTTGTCCAACCGCAAGCAACTCCAATGGCAAATGAGGTTAGAAATGACAAATCTAGAATACCCACAAAATCCCAGTACCGACTTTAGTACTTATGGGTATATGACCCAAAAGAAATTCGCAGTGAAAGCCAAGAGACTAGGCGTAAATTCGAGAACGAGGAATGTTTGCCGCTTCACTTTTAATTATACGAGGGTCTCGGACTTTCGTTATTCTAATATTGGACCGTGATCAATTGAACACATAGATATATTATGCTTGATAGTATGCCAAAAAAATGGGGGGGGTGTCGTATTGTATTTTTTATTTAAGTTTTGTCAGGAACAAAATAGTTTCCAAAATAATGACATGAGAAAGAAATAACCGTGTCCTTAAATCTGCTGTGGCACTTCATGTAGCAGAAAACGACATGACACGGATACAAATTCATATAAATTATTGGAGCAAGAACCTAAAAAATTAAAGAATCCCCCTGCATCATATCGTTAGAAAATTGAATGAACTCTAATTTAGGAGTCAAGACAAATTCTATATGGTGCGCCACACCACAGCCATTTTTTAAAACAAATCTCTGTGGAAAGTATTTACGAAGAGTCAACATATAATAGTATTGTTATAGTTAATTTTTACATCCAGTAATCTTGATTTTGCTTTATAATTTGTCCTGATGAAGACCACATATGAGGTCGAAGCTTGACGATATTAAAACAATTATAATATATATCGCTGCATATAATAGTATTGTTATAGTTAATTTTTACATCCAGTAATCTTGATTTTGCTTTATAATTTGTCCTGATGAAGACCACATATGAGGTCGAAGCTTGACGATATTAAAACAATGATTTCCTCAAACGTCGTTCAAATTTCAAATATCAAATAGTTTCCGCTTGAGCTACTTCAGCAAAAACAGTCTTACTAATATTTGCATAACAAAGTTAATCGATAACATACAAGAAGGAAAAGGAAGCACATCAGAATTTCAAATGATAACGGACCCACATCCATTGAAACTTGCCAAGTCATCTGAACTTCCCAAATCGACCAAACCTTAACATTCCATTCTCATTTAGTGTAATCATCTCCTTCAATAAATCATCAACTGACGATGAGATGAATTCCATAAGCTTAGCTGGGAATTGTGTTTGAATGCAATTTGAACAGCTCATAAAAACATGATAAACAGACAACCTGCCACCCAGTAGCCATCACCTGCTTAATGCCCATTAACTGTTCGTGATAACGCCGCCCTCGGGAAAAATTCTTTACTAATTGCTCCGACTCCATTCATTCCAAGCTAATTTCCCGTCATTTGACTTTAAAAATAATTGAAGCCACCAAGGTGCTTCTTGTAAAAATGTAAAAGGGGTTGTGAACCTTTGATCTTTTCTCCGAACCATATTACAAAGTCCCCTTTCTTTTAAATAAAAAAGTTTCAATCTCAACTACATGTATCTCAAGTCTCAACCCTGTCATCCCTTATCATCGGCAATATATCAAAAAAAGCGGAATACCTTTGTAAATGAAGAGGAGGTTGCAATCACATTATGTCAAATAGGCAAAGGAGAAAAAATTCAAATTAAAACAAAGACTTTTACGGAGATGAATGAATGAAGAGAAATAATCGAGTATGCAAATGGAACAAGAGAGAATTTTTCATCAATGTAAACACAAACGCTTGCATCCGCTACCAGTATACCAGTGAGAATTACCTTTAGTAAGCATTTTTTATATTCTGTACAAAACATACTCCATTGAATATCCCTCTTTGAAAACTACTCACACAAAGTATTTCCAGTAATCCCGAACACAATAGCAGTCATTGTTCTAGCCCAAAGAGAGTATCATTTATTACAGAAAAGTAACAATCCCAAAGCCATCAAGAGAATAACATCCTGAGAGGAGCTGCACCACACCACCTGTGTACACCATGTACACGTACAGAAGCCAGAAATGTCAGCTTCTGTGGAAAAGGTCAGCTAATGGTGTACCCAAAGCAATAATTCAAACGAGATAGGTAATGAAACGCAACAACACATATGTGTAACCGCACACGCGTCCCTTTTTATAAATGCATAACCACATCAGTGGTAATGGGCAGCAATTTAACAGAGAAAAAAAATACATTGTCTTGCGTGGAAAAAGGATGGGGGTAACAAGTCAAGTTAACAACTGTTCTGTAAAGCAAGCCTCCTAAAATTGAATACCTATCTAGATTTGCTTCACTTGCATCAGAAAAATCTACTCACTTAACAAACAATGCTCAAGTTCCTCCTACCCTCGGACAATAAATGATTACGTTATATGTTCCTATCTGAAGGAAAATATATACGAACACAAGACCACGTGAAAAAGGTAGGTTGGTAAGAAGGAAATCTTATTTGCTCAAGAATGCCAACAATGCATTTGAAAATGAGTCTCGCTCTCTCACCAGCAGAGTAATCAATTGTCGGAACGTATGTACCTAAATAATAG
>JAHZNA010005535.1:0-14039 GCA_027743935.1 Sinodicranocentrus sp. ZH6 | reverse complement strand
AGTAAGATGAAAAATACCACCTTAAATGGCAGCACCAACCAACGTATGAATGACGAAATGGAAGATGCGGAACTTCGATTAGAAAATCCAAACCTCGGGCAGCGGGTACGAATAAGGACGGGTCATGAGGTAACGACTCCTAATGACCAGAATCCCCATGGACATACTTTCAACCAACTTTAAGAATACACTCCAAAACAAGCCTTCGCTACAATACGGAAATCGATACCTATACAGAAACAACGGAACATGGAATAAATACAAAAGTGCAAAGTGAGGATAAATAAAAGCCATTACATTAACAAAAAGGGGGAATATCTTTCCCACCTTCATCACATTGAATTATCGTCTTTCGGCTTTACAAATAAGAAGATCAAAGTAATCCTTTAAGGAGATTATACACATAGTAAAGAGTGAAGTGCATCCTTGAATGCTTAGCCTCCTGTAGTAAAAGATGGCCAACAAGGCAAACGGGCAAACAAAAAAAATTAGGGCGGATGTAGAGGGAAGAGTGAACATAAAACGAAAAAGCAAATATTTCCACGAAAAGAACAATCTTTCTTATGTCTGGAGAGGTATGCATTGTACAAAAAGAAATCTTCGGGACGACAACAGCGAGAATGTGAAGACGAGTTGGAACATAAAGGAAAAAATACGTAGACCTTAGATTACAAAAAAATAATAAGAAGAACAGACGGGGGTGTAGGCATGGAGAACAACCTGACCACCTGGGAGGAAAGGAAAAAGGAGCGGAATGTTTACGGAAAAGAAGCATAAGTTATTTCATGAAGTACATCTATTTCCGAGAAAACAAGAGTAAAAAGAAGAAAAAAAAGAGCCCCAAATGGCAGGCAATCTCGAAAAGGATAGAATTTTTAAAAGCACAACAAATAAAAACGGCAATAAAAGAGTCAAGTTTATGTGACAAGTTCACCTTTTCTTGGGATGGGACTAGGTGAACGATCGAAAAAGTGAAAAATAATGATAAAAAAAAGTCTCTTCTAAAAACAAATACAATGACTTCGTTTTCGTTACTATCGAGTCGCAAGAAAGCTACAAGGTCGGAAGGAAAAACGTATATATCGAGAAAAAAAATGAGGAGGGAACGAAATAAAGAAAGGACAAACCAAGCCTCGGAGCAGGAGTCATTAGAAGGAGGGAATGAAAGGAGTGAGGAACTAAAATCAGTGTGTTGCTGTTGAGAATAAAATAACGCTATACATCCGAAACCCGAAAATAAAAGTGAAAATGTTTTCTGGTTGTAGTTATGGTAGTGAATCCTTGGGGTCAGGCGAGGAACGCCGGCGTTTGAGCAATCAAGATAAGCTTGAGTTTGACAAAAGCTTCAGGTGGTTTGATAATAAAACCAGAGAAGTCAATATGTTGGATAAAAACCTCCTTCGGAGGTTATCGGAGGATACATTCGACGTTAAAAAGGATACGCTAAAACGATTTGCAGACATGGAGAAAAAATGGACTGACTTACGGGCTTCGATCCTCGAACAACCAGCTATGGCAAACTCAAAGCAATCAAGTGAAAAGATATGGACCCTAGATAAGGATGTTCGCAGCCTACGAAGTAAATATAATGAGCAAAACGACCGTTTAGATCGTCTCGAGGTCCGCCAGACTGAGACTGAAAGGATAGTGCTTCAAATGAAGACGGAAGTGGGGGTTTTGAAAAATCCTGAACCCTCCACCAGTCAAAAAAAGGTGACAGGAAAACTATGCAAGTTCAAAAAAGTATGTAAGAGAGAAAAACAAAAAAATCTAAAAATTGACGAGAATGAGCTTATGTGTGTAAGAAAGACCACTAGGCCGAATAAACCTGGTAAAACTCCTGTGGAAGATCTGCGCAGCCCAACATCTGGGGTGGAGGTACCCATCATTAACCTGGATAATGACCTGGCTCTGAGTGAGCCAGAGACGATAGATGTTGCAGTTACGATTCGATCGAAAACTACAAACGGGGAGAAGGGCCAACAAAAGAGAAAGAGAGCGGAAAGTGTGGAAGTAGGCCCAGGGACTCAAACCACAGTGGGTGCAATAAATAGTTCGGAAAATGAGAGGGATAAATTTCCCCAGATAAAAAACAAACGGAATGAAAGCAGTGAGAAGGAGGGGCCTATTGAGGAGAATGAGGGCATACCGAGAAACCAGTATACGGCTAGGCAGAGCGAGAAAAATAAGGAGAGGAATCATGAATCAGGGGTACGGGAGAAAGATGAATTAGGGAGGGATGGCCAGGCGGAGAACAGAAAGGATAAAGAGGCCGGGGGGGTGATAAAGACACAAGACTACTCCCAGCTTACCCGTGCACAGTTGGAGGAGGAGATTCGGAAGGTACAAGACGAAATGAAGCGAAAGGAGCTTTCGTTAGAAACCCTGAAGTTACGACGACCAGAACCCATCGAAAGAGGAGCTCGACATCGTGCCCCACACCGGAACATACGGACGGAGGTATTGTCTTCCGGAATCCCGTTGGAACCACCTACAAGGGAATCCTCGGACTCAAGCGACGAAGACTAAGGAAAACCTTTCCAGGAGACAACAAGTGTGAATAGTTCGTGAAAAAAAAACCCCTCACTCATTTGAGGGAGAAAAAAAATATGAAGAAAGTGAATTTTAAAAACCAATTGTTTGTTCTCGATGATTAGGTGTGTTAGTTTACAATTATACGATTAAAGTTTAGCAGGTGGGTGTACATAGATTTATCCCATTGGTAACTGAGGACAGTCACTCTTGGGAGAAGGGAGTGGTTGTTGTGTCCCTCTATGAGGGAAAATGAGGGTAAGAGTGGAGAAGAATTAGGTGAAAATAGGAATATTGAGAAGAGGTAAGAGGAAGGAAGAAGGAGGAGTTATAAGGGAAGAAAAAGTTTTTTTTAGAAGAAGGTATACTGAAGTGGTGTTGTATGAAGACGGTGGATTGTAAATAAGATAAAAATATTTTAAGGGCAACACATGTGCGCTGAGGGAGTATAAAAGGGCATGATTCTCAGAGCAACAGGATCAGTGGTTTTAACTACTGGTCCCATCGCTCAACGATCATCGCTCAACGCTCACCGCTCAACGCACATCGCCCAGCCATACCTACTGTAATGATGAGAATATGTCCATAAGAAATAAAGCAATCTTCTTGAACAGGCAGTAATCCTGTGTTACTACGCGCCAATTTGCATCCCATGCATCACGCACATAGCACATAAAACAAATTCAACCCAACATCAGACAGTCGGAGCTGTTAGTTCAGTGGCTGCCCTTTCACTTCTATTTTTAATTACGAAGGACATTGTGTGTTTCAATTATGCATTAGCATACCTTTTGACTAATGGTTGACTTTGGGATTTGTGTACATCTGTGCAGCAACCTAAAACTAAAATTCATTCTTGTCGAGCGTCTACTCTGAACAAGTTTAATATTTTTACTTGTACCTAAATTCTTGTAATTGGTTTCTATATATATATTTCGTCGTCAATTAAAATGACAACTTCTTGTTTCTTTGGACAGTCTAAATTTGTCTCTAAATAACACATTTTCTTTCCAAAGTTATCATCAATCTTCACAACAATTAACATCTACGAAATCATTGAATAATCTACATAAGGAATATGTTATTCTTCTTTCATTAAAAATCACTCCTAATTTTCATCATTCCATCCTTTTTTCCATTTCCATACAGTCCTCTCCTTACCCAACACATTTATATGCATGTATTCATTAATATATTTGAATTTAGAAACGTTTGGACATATTTAAACGTTAATTTTTAAATTTAAATGAATGGGACGGGCTGGATTGATGATATAATTCAGCTACTACCGATCGTGAACTTTGCAGAATATCTAATTTCAGTGTGAACAGTGGAAGAATGTATGAAGTTCAAATATACTATGGGTAAAGTACCCTAAACAAAATCTTTAATGAGTAAATGAATAAATAAATAATCAAAATCATATTAAAAGTTAATGGCATGTATGTATGTATCACCACCTGTACATGCACTCAATTTGTAGTCAATTGCAAGCCATTATAGAACATTTTTATGGTAGCTTTCCAAATTTTCAAATTTAATCATTCCTGGATTACTTCTCCAAGATAGGAACTTACATATCCGGCTCTAACTACGATTACCGGAACCAGGTCCAAATTTTTGGATCGGAATCAAAATATGTACGAAATTATATGATGGAGCTTATAACTTTAAGGATATACTTCAGGTGCTGTATTTTGATAATGAAGTTCGGATCTTTTATGACACTGATTATTTGAACTGAACTTCGAACCATCTTTCCTGCCTTAAAAATACTCGGTGCTCCTTACAACTGCTGCGACTATTGAGGTTTCGGGAATTGATTGAAAACTGCCCAGCTCTGTCCACCACAATGATTGGTCTATGCATGGAAATTTATAAAAACAAAAGATATAAATGACTAAATGACAGAAGTTTCAATAATTTTTGCAAAAACAAATCCATACAGGTGATAAATATCCTGGTCAACTATGATGACAACCTAGTGCATACAGTATCTCGACCAGTGAAGAAAGGCAATTTATTTTTTGAAAGATGAAACTCATTTGCTAAAATGTTAGGCTCTTTGCAAAATATATTATTTAAACAAGTGCAAAATTCTCGGTAACATCAACCAAAATAAAATTTATACGAAGGAAAACTGTATTCAAGCATATTTGGGGTTGAAATAGTGTTTTCAATATTATAATATAATGCATGACAAAATTTTAAATTAAATGTAAACTTATCAGGTAAAACCAAGTATGTACATAGGTTTTTAAGGTTTTTAACCATCACCCTATGTGTAAACTTTGGTTCCTCCAAGGTCCACCGCAAGATTTTCTGGAGTCGCCAAGTTCAGTACTTCAGGTTCCCATGTCTTCTTATCGTGAGTATAAACTTTCAAAGCCTCTCTGGTTGGTTTACTCATTATGGGAACAATGATATCCAAAACCATTTGAAATTTGGCTGGAGCTATTTTGAAAATACAAATATTGCATAATTTGTCTCCTAAATGTAGTGAATTAGTTTTAATATTTTATGGTGATTTCAATCATCATCATAAATAACTTACTGTTGACCAACAAAATTTTGTAAACCGAGCCGGGATAGTAGCGCTCATATGAATTAGTCGCGTAAATGTAGAATGGAAGGCCTAAGTAAAATATCAAAACTCTGTCACAATCTAAACTACAAATGGACATTCAACAATTAAATCTCAACTCACACTGAGGGCAACCATGTTGATACTCATTGTAGTTATTCATATTGACTATCAAGTCAAACTGTGAAACCTTCTTTCCTGCAGCTTGCTGCTCTCGAACTCTCCTCATTGCGATTTCAGTATGCCTATCGACATACCTTTCCAATCGCTTCATTCTTCCGGCAGCAACAGCCTTTCTTAAATCCCAGTCTCCAAAATTGGCACTGATGATGGGACGCCCTTATGGAAACACATAATGAAATGTGATCAATGATTTTATCTGAGCGATAATATAACTAAATTATTTTACGGTATACTATACCTACCTTCCTTATCAGTGCCGTCTATGTAAGCTTTGAAATCAGCTTCAATATCTGAAAAGTCTTCGAGGTGGATTGTGGTCATGTTATTGTTGACATACCTTTCCAATCGCTTCATTCTTCCGGCAGCAACAGCCTTTCTTAAATCCCAGTCTCCAAAATTGGCACTGATGATGGGACGCCCTTATAGAAACACATAATGATATGTGATCAATGATTTTATCTGATAATATAACTACATTAGTTTACGGTATACTATACCTACCTTCCTTATCAGTGCCGTCTATGTAAGCTTTGAAATCAGCTTCAATATCTGAAAAGTCTTCGAGGTGAATTGTGGTCATGTTATTGTCTTCTCGCCATTTTACATTCTAACATGTGAGTAGTAAAAGTCTGGAAATTAAAATAGCTCATTATAATATAATGATTAAGATTGAACTTTTACCCACTTCCAGAATCAACTCTTCTGCTGCACTGAGATCCCAATCTTGTGCTGTAAAACAAATAAGTAGATTGATACACCATCCCTATTTCGAATAATCAGATGGCTTACGTACCGGATAAAAATCGAGTTAGGTAAACCTCATCTTTCATAAATGCTTCAGGGAGTTTAGACAACACTTTGCCTTTGAACTAAAATCATTCCAAATTTTTAAAACTCTCATTAACAATTTACTAATTTAATTAGGAAAGCTAACCTCGTCCATTATCTTCTTTTTTTGTTCCGGTGTAAGATTAACATCATCTTCGTCCCCGAACGCTTCCCACACAAAGCCGAAAATGACCACCAATCTGAAAATACTGGAATACTTCATGTTATACTATGTATATGATCTTCAGTGGAATTTATTACTGTTTGTCCCTGGTGCTCTTCACAGAGTGTGTGAAATATTTTATTTGAGCCAAAAACATTTTGGTGTATTTATTTTCATATTTGATTCGATTAGAATAGGACGATGACACGCATTATAAAAATGTACTAGCAAGAAACTTATGATTGCCATTAGAATAGGTAGTTAAAATTTTAATTTCGATTCACCCCATTCTCTCTTCGAGTGAATGTAAATTCGACAGTTATATAGGTGCAATTATAATTAATGTGTTATAAATGAACGAAAATGTTTGATGAGGTTTAGACACGTGCCTTGAAATGAGTGTAGGGTCAACCTATGAAGTAACTACTTCTTGATAGTTTCCGTTGTGTTCATTGCCAATATGGCTGACGGACACGCAAACTAAAAACTGCTGCCGGTAGGATATGTCATGAATTAATTAATGGATCCGCACTAGGGCATGCATAGGCTAGTATTTTATTACATTTATAGTAGCGCATGACTGACTTTTCAGAATAAATTGCTTTAATGACTTAATCTAGTTTCTATCTGTAACATTATATGGAAGGAATATGGTTGTAACATCAACAAAAGTTGATTATATTATTGACGAATCCGTAAAAAAAAGTATGAGATTCATTAGGTCTATCCATTAAATGAAATGAAATGGGGAATTATTTTAAAAATTAAAGAAAGTTGGTTTGTCGTCAGGCTCCTGTCAATCTAAAAAAAATCAGAATTTATATTAATATAACATCGTAGGAAAATTTTGTTTATTTGATTTTAACACAAACCATTTTGACGCCAGGTCTTCATCATTGTCACTGTCCTGCTCTCAACCTTTTTCTTCTTTTCTGATTCTACAGCAAAAGCCAATGGGCTGTGTCCAGAGATCCAACTGGTTTTCATATTTGCATCCCCACCAGCTTTCAATAGAATCCTGACAATTTCATGAACATGATCATTTTCTTCCTTGAAAGCATAATGCAGAGGTGTTCTGCCATGAATATTCTTATCGTTCACACAAATTTCTTCACGACCCAGGAAATACTCAAGTGCAGGAACATTCCCATGCCATGCAGCCCAATGCAAAGCATTCGAACCATAATTATCAGTAATTTGTGTATCTGCTCCATGTTCTATCATCAAGATTATAACCTCTTGACTTCTTCCGCCCTCAATAGCACAGAAAAGTGGAGGGGATCCTAGTATGTCAACCGCATTGATACCAATGTATTTAGTTAGTAATTTCAGAGTGTCACTTTGAATCTCCAGATACTGCACTGCTTCGTGTAATGGCGTTCGCTCATTATTATCTCGTTTTGCTAGACACGCTGGAGATATTTCCTCAATAGTCTGTACAATTTGATGATAGTCAGATGGACTGCGATTTTTGAGGGGTACTAACAACATCGTGTTGCCTCCTTTGTCCTGGATGTTCACATCAGCGCCATTAGCAATAAGGAACCGAATGGCGCTGACTACTTGTGGGGATTTGCAAAGTTGAACTGCATAGTGCAGTGGTGTTCCTCCGAGGTGATCCTTGGCGTTGACATCAGAACTGTGCTCCATCCAGAAGAAGACGGACAACTTCAACAAGACTGTTTTCTCTGTTGGTAAAACTGTAATGTAGTGGAGTCCATTGGAATTTGTTAACTGACTTGACACTGCATCCAAGTGAAACGAGTAGCGGTATTGCAGAAACAATTCCAAACTTTGCAACGTAGTGTAACAAACTACTACCGTACTTGTCCGTTTCTTTGACATTGGCTCCACAGTCGACGAGCTTCTTGATAAGATTAGTGCTCCGGTTTCCTTCAATAGCATAGAGCAACACTGAAAAGCTGTGAGCAGCGTTTTCATCCGTGATGGCGTTGAAATCGAAATTTTGTGATTTGTAAAGATCCAATGTCTCTGGAAGCAGTTCAAGAGTGTTGACAGCATGGTGAAGTACAGTTGCACCACCTTCAACTAGAACCTTAAAACATTCAGTTTTACTGCTTTGGATCAAATACTCAACTAATTCGTGGTACTGCACAGCAGTGAGACATTGGGCTGCTTTATGGAGCACAGTATATCCGTGTTTGTCTTGAACGGAAATATCCGCACCAAAATCTAAAGCTACGTAAAGTAATTGGATGTTTCGGTTTATTATGAAAAACATAAGTCTGTGGACGATTTCTTCAAGAGCCACTCCAGGTTGATTGACTTGACTTTTGAGAATCCGAGCTTTCATATTGATAGTTTGGTTTTCAAGCAGCAAAGAATTACCTGGTTCCAACTCATATCCATGATATTGAATGATGTGTTCCAAGATTTTGTGATCTCCCCTGTGGGCTGCCAAGCAGAGTGGTAACCAGAGTTTATTGTTGTACTCGACAACTAAACACTCATTTAACTTTGCATACACCTCGTAAAAATAATCCACACATTCTAACCCCACGTTCATAATTACACGCCCCATGGTACGTTCATCAATTTCAACTAGGATTTTACCAGCCTTGCATATGCTTACGACAATGTTCAATACCTCAAAATAACTATGTTTTACACAACCTGAAATTAAGTTTGTAAGACTACATTCATCTAGCATGCCTACCATCTCCTGAAATGCATGCACTCTAGAAGACTTCACAAGCAAATTAACATGTTCACAAACATTGCTGTTTACAAAAGTATCTAAGTCATCATCATACTCAAACATATACTCTACAAAAATAGTAAATATTTTGATATCAAAATAAACCCAGTAATTCTTATCAACAATCATTAAAGCAAAAAAGTAATCTGCCCCTGACGCCGAACCACAATTTAGTGGAGTAAAAACTCCTATTAATTCAGAATAATCAATTACATCTTTCGTCTTGAAAATTGTTACACATCTCGGAAATTTTGAATGGATTGCAAGTTTCATCAAAAGAAAGTTTTGCTGCTCAGATTCCCTTTCTCGAAAAGCCAAATTTACGAAAGTTTCGCAGAATTTTTCTAGCGAATCTATTTCAGAGTCAGGAACAGTTGTGTTTTGCTCAAAGCATTTTCTAATTATAAAACTTAAATATTTATCACAGCTTTTAAATTTATCTTCACATTCCTCAATCGGACTTGTCAACTTCGTTCTCACTTTCTCCGACAGGTCGTTCCACTTAACCTCATCGTAAGCAGTTCTAACCAGTTTCATATTATTCTCATCCAATATACTTAACTTTATATTGTCATTTATAATTAAAACTGATTTTGTACTAAATGACAAGAGTTTAGGGAGCAAGCCGTTTAAAGTTGTTAGAGAAGAACAAAAAAACACCATCAACCCACCACTAGGCTCATTTGATAGGTCTTCCAACTCCTCCACGACCCCGTCTGGATAAATTGTATCTCGAATTCTGATTGCTGAATATTGACTGGCGTATGACTCGAGTATGAAAACCCTTTTATCTTGATCCACAATGAAGTCTAAGAGACCAGGAGGGGGCGTCAGGAACCACACAGCATCGTTTTCATCTGCTTGAAGACACTGCTTCATAATCAAGAATGGTTTTAACTGTTTACACATCATCAACGACATCATCAATTTTTCGTACGACCCTTGGGCTTCTTTTACAATTTCGAACAGTTCTGTTTTTATAGAATTTTCCGTCTATGTGAAATCAAGCGAAATGAAATTAGTGTAAAGGAAAATATGTATGCAAATTAAATTCAACAGATTGTTTTCTTACCATTTCAATTGAAATTCCAAATATCTTAAGTCTCTGGACGAGTCCGGAAGTAAACTCAATAGCCCCAACGATTTGATTTACATTCGACTCAACTTGCTCTAGATCCCAAGGACTCTCAGTTTTCCTGCACCTGACGATCGCCCTGTTATAAATCAAATATTCTGCAACTGCATCCAATGACTCATCCCAATCCGAAACCATGAGGTTTGAGTTGGTCAGCAATGACTTGAGACCCTGTCCCCCAAATGCAGTTAGGAATTCCGGGTGTTTTTTTTCTATTGTCTGTACGACCCTCAATTCCAGACCCTTTCCATGTCTCATCCCGTTCACGAATGGATTGCAGCCTTTCTCGTTGGTGGTGTAAATGTCTGCTCCAGCTTCAATGAGCTTCAGTTGAACGTCCACATGCTGGTTTGTTCTATTCAGTGTTGCCAAGTGTAAAGGGGTGTTCCCTCCTTCATCCAGCATTTTCACTAGAGCTGAGTGGTTAATGATAAGAAATTCCGCTACAGGAACATTTCCATTGATAGCTGCAATATGCAAAGCGTTTTCTCTTTTGCTGTTGAGTGTCAAATCAGCCCCTTTAGAAATTAAACCTTTCAAAAGGTCTACGTGGATGTTGGGTTGAAGGAGGGGAGTTGAGTTGTCATGTGGCAGCCTTTCTTCAGTTATCTTATGTAGTGTCCCGGTATCATTAGACAACATCAGACTAATGATTTGTTTTCTTATTTCCACGACTTCCAGTGTCTCTGAAGAAGTCCCCCTAACGCATTCATGAAGTAGATTAAACTGGGTATTTTCGTGTTCCTCAATTAATAATAGTCGAAATCCCCCGTTGTTCCAAAGATACTCGAATAAACTATAATCCCCCTTTTGAGCAGCGATATGTAAAGGTGTAATAGGGGTCCCCTGAACTTCGGAATACTTCAAATCAGCTGGACGCTTCCCCGATGATGTATGAATCAACTTTGTCAACTGTCGCGTCATTTCAACCCCAGCATACTTAGCGGCTAAAAGAAATAACTCGGACCAGGGCAGATTCTCACATTCACTTTCGAAAATTCCAGCTAGTAATTTCGCAATGGCGGGCTTGTCGCTGACCACCGCTGCAGTGTACATTTTTACAAAATCTGGTAGATGACTCATCGCCAACGCCGTCTCTGATGACTGAATTAATGGATTTTGGGCAAAGAAAGCGTTCAAAAAGTAGCAAATGGTTGGCTGTTCGAACTCGTAAGAGTTGACTGTTACCTCTCTTCCAATCTTCAAAGGAATCGAATCTATCTTATCCCGAGTGGCAAGAACATTTTCAAAGAACAATTTCCAGATTTCATTTCTCATGACAGGGTTGTCGTATATACTCCTGGAGAAGATCGAGGTGAGCCAATTTTCATGGAATGGGGTGTTAGGGAATCTAATAACCTCGGCAATCCAACGCCGTCTCTGATGACTGAATTAATGGATTTTGGGCAAAGAAAGCGTTCAAAAAGTAGCAGATGGTTGGCTGTTCGAATTCGCAAGAGTTCACTGCCACCTCTCCCCCAATCTTTAAATGAATCGAATCTATCTTATCCCGAGTGGCAAGAACATTCTCAAACAACAATTCCCAGATTTCACTTCTCATGAGAGAGTTGTCGTATATACTCCTGGAGAAGATCGAGGTGAGCCAATTTTCATGGAATGGGGTGTTAGGGAATTTAATAACCTCGGCAATTAATTCGGCTACAAGATACTCTGCAAATGTTCTGTGTACGAAACGGAATGAAGTGTTGTCACTTGAAGGTTCTAGAATTCCTGGAAGAAACAACAAGTTCCTATTATCCTCCCCACATTTTACAAGGAAAGGTTCGAGCACATGTCGCTTCTCTGGAAGCAATTCTTCAACTGCAAGGCTCACATGATGAGATTTTATTATGACTTTCAGCCTTTGCTTTCTAATAGTCCACCATGAGTTGTGAGAATCTATTTTGCTAAACCCATCCTTCATAAAAACTTGATACATTTCAAAAATAGACGATATGGTGCGGGATAGAGATGGCTGCTTGTTTAGCCCACTCTTCGAGTGCTCCTCAGCGTCATCTTGATAAATTTCAGCTATAATTCTACATATTAGAGGAATCCCTGCAATGGTCTGCTCTCCTATTGCCGCTTTCAAACTATCCAGACACACTCTCGCAAATTCTTGTAGTCTTTCACTTGAGCCTCCGACCTTTTCTTGCCAAAATTTGACAAGAAAATCAATTTGCTCCTTTTCTTGAAATGGCAGCATGGTGAATCCAAGACCGCCAACCATGTCCTCAAGTTCCTGTTTCAAGTGAAGACGTGTAGCAGCAATAACTCGGGTTTCCTTTAGTTCACTTGCACATCTTAAAATTTCAGCGACAATCGGGACCTGATCAGAACTTATCTCGTCAAAGCCATCCAAGAAGAGATAGGTGATTTGTGACTTCAAAGCTTTTGCAACCAAATCACACCCAATTTTGTAATCTGACGACATTTCTGCAATCTCGTTGACCAACGACTCTTGAGTCACTGGTGGCTTAAATTTTAAGAGAAAATCTTGCAAATGTAGAAATCGCACTAACTGGAGTGGGTTATCATCCATTATTGACTGAGCCATTTTTGTCAACAAAGACGACTTGCCCATACCTGGGCTGTCAGCTATACAAACTGGTCTATTTGATTGCAAGCATTCTTGTATAAATTCATGTTCACTCAACTGCACTCCTTCATCTTTAACAAACTTTCGAATCTTCTCAAGAGATCCATTAGTTTTGAGCCAATTCAACTTTTTATCTGCCGAATATTCAATTAAGTGGACAGGGTTGATTGTTTTGCTGGAAATCTTGTCGAAATGGGAATCAAGTTCGAGAAAAATAAATTGTACAGTAACGTGTTTAAGTTGGTTTGACGACTCATCTGTGTCCAATCCGTATGCAAAGTTGGTAAGCTCATGCCGCTGCAGTCCTTTTAGTACGAAAATTTCATTTCCTGGAGACTGGAAAATGCCCGAGGAAATCTGTTGTCTTAAACATATCAATCGTTGGATGTAGTATGTTGGGGAGGGATGGACGCGATTGTTGACTAAAACTGGAACACCTTGCTTAAGTAAGTTATAATCTGGCTTTTCAGTTGTTTCGGGAATGGGCACGTTGTAATGATTAAGGATATAGCTCAGGCTAATGTCTTGTGTCTGAAACCTGACGATTTTGTTTTGGATGGCTCCCCTATGTAAAATTTCACATGCTCCAGTTTGTCCATTTTCGTCCAGTGCTTCGATCAACTCAAAGTAAGCTTTTCTTGTCATTAGTATTTTTAAAAGCAAATAGCTCTTGTCCATTTTATTAGCTATTGCGTTCTGTTAAATACAAAAAGTTATAAAAGTTAGCTGCAGCGTTAGCCAGGTAAGAATAATTAATAAACCATACAAATATCATGGACGTAAGGAGCTCAAACATAACTTTTAACAAGCTTTCGAATGACATATTACAAGGCATTTATGTAGTCGTTTGAAATTTCGAAACTGTTATTAATTGTTGCCGTTATAACGGTTAAACAAATTTAGCTACAAAAACACTAGGTGTGAAAACATTAACTCAATTTTTTGTTTAGTGAAAGCGTAACGGAAAAATATTGAGTCGTTTAAGAGAAATGAAGATTTAAACATTTTAACCGTTCTAACGGCCTAACCGTAACTCATTTTTGAATACTAAATGCAGGAAACGTCTACAATTTTAACAAACTTTTTAATGACATGTTACACGGCACATAATAATATGTTGTCATTTGAAATTTCAAAACCTTTAATTGTTGCCGTTAACGACTTTAAAATCTTTAAAAATATAACCAACCTTTGTTTTTAACCAGAGTACTTGGATTTGTGTTTGTGAAAACAGAACTTACAAATATGAAGCTATTTACGAGATAAGATTTGAACATTTTGACCTTTATAAGTGAG
>JAHZNA010005534.1:0-14817 GCA_027743935.1 Sinodicranocentrus sp. ZH6 | reverse complement strand
GTTAGCTCAATTGGAGACACAAGCAAGGATGAGCAAGTTTTGACCTGAAACTGCATGCTGTCACTATTGTGTATTGAATATGGGAAAGACACTAATAAAGTTATATTATTATGCTGTAAAAATAGCAGAGCTTAGAGAACATTGTGGTGTGTTAGTTCGTAAGACATCATACTGTCTAATTCTCAGTAAATAGGCTTATCTTTTAACTTAGAGCTAGTCTCGTTATCCTTCTTGCAAGTCTTGCAACCCTTCTTCAAATTTGAAGTTTACAGATACACGTTTTTCTTCATTGAATTTGTATTATAGCGACCAAGCACAGGCCTGATGAAACCACCTGCTACTGTTGGTGGTCAGACGTGGAATGTGTAATCACAAACCTTTGCGACTCCGAAAGACTGCATACTCGAAAATAGATTTCTATATGCTCTTTTGGTTAAGCTTTATCTTGTAATCAGTGCACATGTTTATTTAGGTCAAAGAACCATCTTCATTCAAAATTCCACGCCTTGGAAACTTCGCCATACTCTTATATTCGGTTCTATGAAATAAGCCGCTCCGGAAGAAATCCGTTTTGGCGAAAAAAGTGTTGTATGCAAAAGCCGATTACACTAGTTTTTGGAAGTGTCTATACTGCTTTTGAATTGCTTTGCCTACACTAGCTTTCAATCGTAACCTAATCAAATTTAATTCAAAGTTCAACATTTTGCACAGCAGCTTCTTTCCGAAGGTTTCTTTCAAAACTTTTTTCAAAACGGTGTTTTTTCTAGAGGGTTTTCTGCCAGACACGGTTTTATTCAATTGCCCACAACCCATCCATTCCTCGTACATATGTCCCAAGAAACGACAAGAATGAGAAAAAAAGGCATCCCCTGTATGAAATAGGAGGGTGTCTCGGAAGGAATCTTACCGCCGGCAGATCATCTCTGTCATTTTCATAAGGCTAGCTGTGCCATCATAACCATAATATGTAATTACACGCTGTGTAATTTTCAAGTTGGAACAGAAGTGGAAGCATAAATAGGGAGTGAGTGAATACAACGAAAAACGGGAACAAAAGAAGGCAAAACGGAACAAACAAAAAAATTCTTCTCCAGAACTTTTTTGCTCATCGTCTATGTACTATGTGGTTTTGTGACCGCCTCCGTCATTCCTTGGAAATGCTTACAATTGTGCATTGGAGAAACGAGAAAAAGTTAACTATTCCATATTCTTTCCCAGATAAGACATTTTAAAGAAAACATCTGAGCTTTATATTATTCTTTACAAATTAAAAATCAAGTTACTTATCATATATGACCATTATACATACATAGTGCCTTGAAAGTTTGTAAAACTTGTGATATCAATCTTTGAATAAACTCACAATTAAGCTTTACAACGAAAAACGGGAACAAAAGAAGGCAAAACGGAACAAACAAAAAAATTCTTCTCCAGAACTTTTTTGCTCATCGTCTATGTACTATGTGGTTTTGTGACCGCCTCCGTCATTCCCTGGAAATGCTTACAATTGTGCATTGGAGAAACGAAAAAAAGTTAACTATTCCATATTCTTTCCCAGATAAGACATTTTAAAGAAAACATTCTTTACAAAATAAAAATCAAGTTACTTATCATATATGACCATTATACATACATAGTGCCTTGAAAGTTTGTAAAACTTGTGATATCAATCTTTGAATAAACTCACAATTAAGCTTTACCACGAATGCTTTCACATTAACATAAGGACATTTTTTCAACAAAATTTATCACTTGAGTTGCTTTTATACTTTACGAAGAAGCAGTTAGTAGTGAGCAAACTTTTGAAAACATGATAAGATGAAGTTCATGAAAAGGATCGCAGTTCTTTTCAATTAGATTGTGTGAATATGGCCACTTGTTGAGTTCGAGGAAAAGCAGTGCCAAGGAATTTATTTTCCGAGACTTGCTCTTTTCCTAAATTCTAAGAGAATGTGTGTGTGAGAGAGATGTTGTTGATGACGATGTTCTAGCTTTATTGCTTGCTTCTGAGTATACATATACATATATATGCCAGGTTGAGGTATACTGCTTCCAATGTTCCAATGGTGCCATACTGATATAGGAGTAAGCGGAAGGATCCTTCTCTGTATTTACTTCTGCATAAGACCTCTAGTTTTTTCTAGCTTCTTGAGAAGAAGTAGAAAAGGGATTTATGAGAATTACTTGACATTTCGTCGCTACACTACCTTTATCAAGTGCCCGCCTTTCGTTTGTGTGGAACTATCTGGTATTATAGAACCCATGTTTGGTAGTGTATGCGTAAGAATGTGTGCATGAAGGACTTTTTTAAGGTACCTTTACGATTTCGGCTAGAATTTTGCTTTCCTCAATGAACTTATCACCATTCACGTATTCAACTTTTTGGGGGCTAAAAAAGGATTGTGGATTACAAGGCAGGTGACTTGTAAGCAGTCACTGAACTCTTCCTTATCATCCTTTGTACAACTAGCATTGTCAATATAATCAAGGAAAAAACTACCTCAAATGTTTCCTAATATATTCGTTACAAAATGTGTATATTGTAAAAAGGGCTTTGAACTTTCGTGTAAGAAATGTTTACGCCGGAATAAATACCAAGAAAAAATGACATTTGCAGCTTAAAAATATCATTTTTTTAAGGATTTTACGTTGAAATTCTTTAGTAGGTTTACATTTTATTATGAAAAGTATACAGCCATCCTAGGGTACAGGTCAATGCCTTTTCATTGTTAAAATTAGTAACTATATGTCAAAACGTTTTTCTCCACAGAGGTCATGAAGTCGGGGATTATGGAATATGCATAATAAATGGATGAACGAGACATGTCTCTATAAAGCTTTGCATACACAAATAAAAGTTGTCAAATCTTCCTTCATATCAACGCAGTTGAGTATAATGCATTATTTAAATAGATTTTGAATGTATGTATGATTAGTATTGATTATGATTAGTTAAGACCCACTTCAATATAAAATGCTTCAATTACATTTGCAAACTTGTGACTATTGCTGATTCCTAAATAACTAAACAGACAGAATTCAATTGAATTGATATTTGGTAAATATGTGCGGATAGTTTTATTGACTGATTAGGATACTTGACTGATAGATTTCAAAGAAATTGAGATTTTAATGACAAATGATTCATAGTTCAACTTCCAAATAAATATCACATGTAATTTCAAGGGCCACGTTAGCATAAGCTGACCAAAGTCCAAGCAAAATTCATGCTGAATGCATTATTGAATACTCTTGAATGTGTCATATAGTCATAGTGTCATAGTAGTCAAAATGCACTTCAGCACACAAAAATTAAGTGCGTTGAGTCACTCGATCCGTCATGGATATTGGATGTGGCATATGCTATACTACAATGAACGTTTTATTTCTAGACAACTAATAACATTGTGCATCCTATACAAAATCATAATGACAGCCTGTGCCGAAACGTTAGTTTAGTCGTTAAGTTTAACTAACCAATCAGATCGCTTCTGTCAGCTCAAATGCCAGTTTCTGAATCACCTTTACAATTTCGTGTGAAAAGTACTTATCAAACAATAACAAATGATAAGATAACTTCTATCTAATCAATTTACTCCAAATTTCCAGGGAATTCACGATTTGCGGAAGGAGTATATCCGACAGGCTAAGCAGCTGTCTGTCTTCATTTAAAATTTAGGAGTAAACCGTCTAGCCTCAAGCTTTCGTGTTATGTTAGCCCCGTAAATTTGTTAACATTTTGATACGGGGATTGTGAGGTCTCCAATTGATGAATTTCCAGAGAAGTCAAATATCCGTTTGCTGGATGATTCACAGAATTTGGTCAGGCTAGCGTGGAGTCATGAAAAATAGACTAGGCCATGAAAAAAGTGACGACGTGACACGACAGCGTCAAATATTACAAAGTAATGTAAAATTCATTCTATTACCATTGTACAGGATTTTTCAGGTAAGATTTTGGGATACATTGCATGAAACAGTCATATAATTTTTGTCAATTACCAGCAATTCCTTTTCTTTAACCACAACCTCCCAAATAGTCATACCATGTAATCATAATAAGGGATATGATGATGCCCATAGACAAAAAACTATTGTCTTTCTTCGTCTATCTCCTTTCACACATGCATGCAAAAAGTAGGATTTCTAAGTAAAAAGGGGAAAAAGTTGGCGGAGGACCGGACATGAGTATTTTTTACCGGAATTGTCTTTTCCATGCAACATTAAACATGGGTTGTGTTTGTATTCCACATAAAAAATATGTACATTCGCAAACACGTAAATACTCCGAAAGCAAATCCATATGGCATGGCGTGTTATACACCTTTCACATGTGCCTTTTTTCCACTAATATGTTAAAGTTAACTCGTCAGTTGGTCAAACAAAAATCTGCTACTCTTTAAACAGTCGAGAAGAAGAGACCGTCGGCATCGGCATCATTGTTGGGTAATGATAACGAGAAAATGGTAAGTAAACTGAAGCAGAAAAGCTTTTTGGTTTTCAGCATTACAGGGAAAAGTCAACCAACCAAGGACAACGTTCAATTGAAACAGTGCTGCAAGCCCTTAATCACACAACAACAATCCCTTCTTCGTGGAAATCCTAAAAAATACTCTCCCCTTGTGCTTCCCAACCAAGTATAACAATATCCTTTGAAATAACCAACATAATAAAAGGTTCAACCAACTTGACTTGGTTTTTGTGCCGTGTGCTTTGTGTGTTAGATGTGCAGATGTGATACCACTATTGCCACCAGCTAACGTATTCTTGATTTTCAGCTAGGTGGATATATAGTTTTTAGACAGTCTCAAGTAACCGCTCTGTTCTAGCCGCTAACTTAAACTGATTGTGAACACGATACAACAACTTTGCAGACAATGCATTATGATATGATGATGTGTGTAATAAGGATACATGCATAACATACAAAAGGTTTGCATTCATTCAATACATAACACCAAGATAAAAAAAATATGTTCCACGGAGTACCTCTACCCTACTGCGGGTGTTTTTCATGGAAAAATGTGTTTTTTCTAAAGAGTCTTCTTGTATTGTTGCTACAAAGTATGATAAAAGCTATGCAAGGAAAAAATTTAATACAATAGAACAGGATCTCTTGAGACGGAAAGATGATGTGATGTTTGCTAAACTTTTTGGAGGGTTTTCAAGGAATATAAGTTTTTAACCTTTGGTGTGTGGCAAGCTGTAATTGATGCTTGCAGAGATACCTTATGCTAAAAAATGTTGCAAGACTTAGTACTTACCTAGTTGATGATTTCACAAACATACACACACACAAAAAGATGAGCTCGGATTCACTCTAAAATGCATTTATACAAATGTATACCAGGTTCTTTTGTAGGTTATTTGACTTCTTGTGAGTCCACTAGTATGCTAAACCTCTTGAAGTTACATGATTATTGCGAGTTGATTGAACCACTTTTCGACAACTGAATGCAACGAATACTGAGGAAGTGAGAAAGAATACATGCGTTGTTGAAAACAATAAATTTATGACTCCCAGGAATTTGTAGTACTTTTGAAAACATTAAATATTAGTAATCTTGTTATTAATGACTCAGTCAGTTATGAATAATTATTACTAGTTGCCGTTTACTCGGTAGTATTAGTATTGGTAATAATAATATAATTAATGTTTATCAAGTGTTTGTGATCCATTTCCAGGATATTATTTTAAGAAAACCTTATTTGCATAAGTTAGGTGTTATGAGAAGAAAGAATTCCATTGAAAGCATTTCAAATGATGACGAGGAAAACGCCTACGGTTTTGTCAATCGTAACTCTGTTCAATAATGGTAGTGGTGGGAGAAAAATAAATAAATATATCAATATCGCATACTAAAAGGATGTCGATTGCGGCTCTATTAAGGATTCTTTTTGGTTTTTACTAGGACAAGCACGAACAAGGTATATGATTTAGGAGAAAAAGAGTTGGTTTAGGTTTGTTTGGTGTGCTCATTATTACAGAGGAATCCCTAGAAGTGAGCTTTGGTTTTGGATTTAGAAGAAATATCAAATATGATTCATCCTCTCATTAGCAACTGCGTGCCTAATAATATATACAACATATTAGTCACGTGTGAATATTTATGTATATGGATGTCTTTTAGCAAGCAGAACATCTCATCATAATAACTTATTTATTAAGGTTAAGTGAGAAGTCATATAGTCATACAGCAGTTGAGCAAAACTTTTCCATGAATTTACGTAATGGAGATACAGGTAGCACGCAGCTAACATTACTACGCCACGCCTATGACGCATTAAATATTCAACGGAACGTACATCATTATAATTTTACGCACTCTTGTCGTGTAATGTCAACAAATTATCATTGCGCTATCCTAATCCCAAACAACATCACTACAATATTAATGGCATTCTTAGAACCATAATACTTTAAAGAGGAAAAGTCAAATATAATGATAAACTACACGAAGTCATTGCATCATTACATCTTAAAAAATTGCAGGTTAAGTTAATAGGATGAGGTTTTACTGCTTTGCAAGGCGTATGAGTAAAGTTTAACAGTTGAATAGGATCCCATCCAATCTTGTAATCAAATATTTATTATTTAGTAACTGATAAACGCGTGGGATGCCGGATGTTTGTTTCATGGTGTTCGGATAAACTTTTAAAAATGTCTTTTACTACGCAATACGCAAATACGGCTTAAAACCAAAAATACTATGATGCCTCATTGCTAGTACCATATACACGACTTTTTGACAAGCAAACGTGAATAAATAGAAACCATTTCTTGGAACCAAATGATCGCACCGTTTCCCTATTTATGTATGTAGGTGGAAGTGGAAGCAAAAAATCATATTAGTGAACGTCAAGCTAAAATGTAGAATTTCAAACGTACTCCTTTAGTTATTTCCATAAAAATGCTCATCTCTAGGGTAGAGTAGAGTGGTTGTGTGTAGTTTGAACAAAGACCATGATGATCTGATTTAGCAATGGCTTTGCATTCTATCGACTAAGCATTTCTGATTCTGATTGTATTTTGACGTAGATAATTGTATGAACTTCCTTAAGCTCACTCGTTTCCTGCTGAGTTCTAACAGGCAGTCTAAACAAGTAAAGCTGTATAACAATTACTTGCTTGTTGATTAGAGGAAATGGTAGTAATCATCTACTTTATTCAGAAAAAATATCAATTTAATTTACATGAGAAGTGTAATCTACACCATGTTCGGCTTGGTAGCATTTGCATAATTGGTTAGGTACCAAATCTTGTTAGATATTTCATAAATCTCCTGTGAAATCAATGCACTCTTGAAGGATAATAAATAAATAATCTGAAGAAAGTGGCGATTTTTCCAAGAATGTATTCCAAGGTTTGCCATGAACTCGTAACTTCGTAAATACGACCACAACTTTACTGTTTACAGGTGAATTTTCTATTGTGTCAATTTTTGGTGTCATTCCTAAGTAGACTGTATTAATGAATGAATAGGCATAAGATATAAGTAAAATTTGTCGACTAAGTTGCAAACGAAGTGCAAGTTTATGGCCATGGGTTTATGTTTGCAGAATTGCATTCTGTTCAGTGCAAAAAAATATGCTTAAAAGGATTTGAAAGTGCAATACCATGTATGTATGTACCTCTATCCGATTTTTCTACTCATTGTTAGTGCTGTCTGAAATGCTCTATGGCAGTTTCGCCCACAATTAAAGTAAAAGGAATGACCTTACCGCTATCTGTAGTAAATAGTAATCAAATCATTCCGCATAAATCGTTGTAGCCTTTACTGTGAAATAGAGAACAACTTTCCACGTAAACATCATCGTATAATTACCTAAGCATTTCGTCGAAACAAACACAATTTTTTTAAAAAATTGCATACGAGAAAATACTATGATTGACTAGATGTGATGAAACGAATAAAATAATATGTGTGCAGTAAGTGATCCATAGCATAAAAAGTGGTTTACCTTATCACTTTGGTCATTTGTACACTGTACAGTAGCGTATTTTGCAGGTCCAGCGATGCCTAGACAGTGATAAAAAATCAGAATACGGCACAGTGGAATGGACCACTCTGAAAAGAATTAAGTTATTTTTAGTAAAATATGTGAGATTTTAGTCTGAAGGTCAATTTTATGGACACGAATTGTTTTAATGTACTGCTGGTTGTTAACCTTTATCAAGGTTAATTCACGTCACAGGGCTCCCCTTATTGATTTCTCAGTAAATTTCTTATCTTAAGTTTACTTACTCTACTCTTGCCTCCGCCTCCGGTCACTGTTCGATTGTCAATCCAGCTTTCAATTTATGTAACTTTTATTTGCTCGTTATGTTCCGATAAGAGTGGTATTACCGAGATTATATAAAATATTAAGCAGGACAAGATAATACACAAAACAAATAAATTGTTTTTCTACGAAACGTATAGTTGTTGTTATTGAAAGCATTTTATCAGACATGGTTCATATGATATACCATTCTTAGCGAGAAAAGTTCCAGCTATAAATAGATCTACAAACGATCAAAGATTAAAACAAATACAACTTTGACGTGTGATAACGTTCACCAGTGTAGAGAAGTGGAACATGGCACACCGATGAGGCGATGAGAATGAAATGGGAACGGAAATTACTGCCAATTGTTAAAACGACATAGACATTTCTCGAAGGGCAAACTTCCATAAATTTTAATCAGCCTTAGCCGTAATTCATTTATGCAATCATGGGTCTTTCGTAATGATTTTGACACCTATCGAAACAGGCATACCTATTAATCCTTGAGCAACTTTTTAATCTCCGGTGCCAAACATAAAAAATATGTACACAGGTTAGATCAAAAACTGGTATTGCAAAAGTGGATGATTTGCGTGGAAGATATATAGAACAAGTATGTTTTTTCCAAAATGCACATCACATCATATTACTTACTGACAATGACGTTTGCATTCTGCATTGCATCACAACACAACTGATACATTCTGTTGGAAAACTTGTTCTACAGTGAAAACTCTGGATTTCCCCCTTTTGTTACGATAATGGAGGGGTGGCACTGACACGGATTTTTAACATCAACAGTTGTTCCAGGAACAAGTTCTCAACCGATATAGTAATGGTTTTACCCGTTATGTCTTTGTACTAGACTGACACAACGAAGAAGCATAACTGCTTTTTAGGATTTCGGACTCTGGATATTCTAGTTATTTGGCCAAACGTTGCGGTTGGTGGTGTTATTAAAGTGGGCAAATTAGAAGTACCATGAAACCCTATGACGCAAACTCTATAAGCAGTATAGTTCAAGTAAACAAGAGAGTCCATGGGGGGAAAACTAGAAGCGCAACCTATCCAGCAAGTAATTAAAGTGTTTATATAAATTACACCTACTAATTACCAACGTTAGTATATAGGTACACGGTACACCTATCTTAAACCTTAAACGCTATGCAGTCCACTGTAAAACAAACAATAAGCAGTTGCGAGAAAAGATGAATCATATGAAGGTACATGAATAAGGTATGCTTAAATGTCTAATTGAATATCTGATTCAACACAAAAACCATGTTCGACTCTGGCAGAAACTGAACTACGAGTATTGATTTTAGATTTGTTTTTTTTTTGTATTTGATACACTTGCAGCAATTGTCAATAATCAAGTAATATAGCTAGCTGTATAGCACTTCCCAAATAGCGAGCTAACGAAGGTCATATTCAAATCTACGTGGTGAAGTGAGTAAGGCATAATATGATGACATTGTGATTTTGTGATATGATGCAATGAAATTCCCAAATGTGTGATGAAGGAAAAATCTCACATGCTTTTGGTATGCTTGAGCTTGGTTTAACTCCATATTTGTATTGTTACGTGATTCGATTTAAATTTTGTTGTTTTCCTTTCAATGGTACATAATATCAATTACCACGTCTCCCACGTATTGTATTAAAATTGCGCTGGATCAGGGCAAGGAGGTGTAAAAATATTTCATAAATTCCTTCACTGCTGATACATATAATAACCAGGACAAAGAAAATTTAGACCAATCTAGTTTTCCAGAGTTTTACTAACTCAATTAGGGTTACAGTGTGGAACATGAAGTCTACTGTTATCGCCTAACTATATGAAGGAAGGGGGGTGTAGAAATCAGTAATTACAAAGAATTTTCATACAAGAGAATTCGGCATATTTACTAGTACATATTATTGTATTGGTGGAGTACGCAAAGGAGTATAGGTTATTAAGTTCATTGTCGTAGTACAGAAAGTAATAATTATTTACTAATTACCAGTGCGCATACATACATGTGACGTTTACACTAGACCAAAAAAATTTGAAGCACATAGGTACGCCCACAAGTAGATTTTGACACCGTCGTCCAGCCGTCTACTGCCCAAAGAATCGTATAATATGTCAAATGTTTAGCGACATTTTTGCGCAAGGTAACTGAAGTAAATATTATAAAACGAAACTTGTACTGCACAAGTGCGCCTGTAGAACGGAGTATATAATCAAACATGCTTTTTGTTTATAAACTACAAAAAAATACTCCTTGTTCGAGATATACTATAGTCTATACCTTCTGTCTATTTCTTATATAGCTTCGTACATATCATATAGCAAAACCTCTCTACTAAACTAAACTATCAGCTAGTCTTAAAACTAGAAAACCTTGACATGCAATGTCGCATGTCGGTCAACCTGCTCCACTCACGTTGGATTTCTTGTAACCGTTTCTTGGAAATCCCATGAATATGCATTATGAAGTACAGAGCCATGTTTTTGTCAATCTAAATCCTTTCCCTTAAGTGTTGACGTTACAACACATGGTAAGCCAAGCCAAAAAAAACCTTTCACTCTACTTTATGAAGTATAGAAAACTATAATATAAAACTAACTATGTGAACATGTAATTGTAATACTTAATTTAGCCAATCCTAGTTTCGTTTGTTACGTCTAGAACGTCTATAATTCCCGTACTTTACTTGCCACTAGATACGAAACGACATGTATGCAAACCAGCTTGTTTGGTTTTATGTAGGAGGACATTATGTGGGGGCACGAATTTCCATGAATTTCGTTGTGAAAATTCTCAACTTCATCAGTGCACAGAATAGTAATTAAGGACTATGCTTATTTCAGTGTCCTGATGATTTCAGATGTATTTTTATCTTTCGAATTCACACGAGAAATCAACGGTTTTCACATGTTCTGTCAAAAAAGCTGAAGGAAAAGTGAGAATTAAATGATTATTTCTTTGAAGAGCCGATGGTACATGCACGCAGGATCCTTCAAGACAGCTGACATTTTACCTATACATTCGTAGGTGTAAAATAAGTTACATCCACATGTTTCGAATGAACACAACACAACTTTTCTTGATATGTCCTCGCCATATGCCTACGAAGACATGTAACACGGTGTAAGAAAGTAAGTAAGGGTGAAATGAAGAAACAAAACGCTGGCAAATTGGGGAGAGATTCAGGTAGACAGGCTAATTATTACCTGCCAGGAAAGTGGGGCTAGGAGTAATTTGGTCTGTAATAAAGCGTCAGCAAGCCGTAAAAAGTTTCCTGAAATCATGTGAAAAGAAAGGGGGAACGAATTCAAAGGAAAATTTATTGCTCAAGGTACGATGATCATCGTCATTCATCAGGTGTGTTGGATGGAATTGGATATAAAAACGCGAATAGAGGATATTAAAAACACACACTCACTCACACACATAAGCATTATCTCACGAAAGGGTTGATTCATGTCATGATGCTAGTTTGGAAGTTAGCCACCTACTTTATAAAAACAACTGCCTGTAGCTGCAGCCCCCTCGCACAGGAACTTCACATCAGTTACCCTCTTACGTACACATTATCATTTAAAGCAAGTATACGCGCACTCACACACATGCTATTTTTCCACCATATTCCGAGGATTCATACATTCATGAAATTTCATGGAAATGTTCCTTACTGTAATTTCAACAGTTTCATTTCAATTGAATCAGATAAACGTGGATATTTTTCACAAGTTTTTCAAGCTGCAAGGGTAGCGTAGTCTTTCTGCGTAGTAAAAGTTTGCACCTTTTTCCCAACTTCAGCACAGCTCATCCCATTTAATAACACGTGTGAAGTGTGGGGCTTGGGCTTACTAGAAATGTGAGAAGAGTCGAATATTGAAAAAAAATGACTCATTCGTCACTTCATCCAACCAAAGTTTGTGTATGAGTGATACCCCTGTAAAATGTGTCATTCATGTAGCAAATCTGGGCTTGAAGCTACTTACCCAAAGGAATGTGAGATATGACTACATATGACGTTAAATAGAAAGCGAATAAATAAATCACAATGCACTCTTTCTTCTTTCATGCGTTTATAAACATAACTTTTAAATGTGGTTAAGACGTATCATATGTTGCACTGAATGGTGCAATTCAATTCCAAGAATTTTATAACGAAGGAAAAAGTATAGTTGCAGATCATAGTCAAATCGTTTCACTGAAATGAGCGATACTTCTATACTCTTTCCTATTTTATGCAATTTCCTATCTAACCTTGAAGCCATATTCTTAACAGAGAACATGAACATAATTATCTGCATTAAATTTCGTAAATACAATTTTCACATCAAAACCATAAGAAGGAGCTTAATAATAGCTGAGTAGTGTATAGATATAAAGAAGAAAAGTCAAGTTTCCCCAAGTTTCCCAAAATTGGCTACGCCACGTATCCTATTCCCTTGCGAGGAGAAAATTTGCCCTGCATAATATTGGTGATGTTGTGACGCAAATAGCATTTCGAAGGAAACGATTAGGTAGTAGAAAGTAAGGATCAATTTGTATTCACGGCATTGTTCGACGAACTCCATCTTCTTCTCCTCTTATCCAGCGCTGCCAGCATTCTATCATAAACTTCCTTTTGCATTCGTCGCACAGGATTTTCCTCTTTTCCTAGTAGCGGGTAGTAAATAGACCGAGTTTCAAATTTCCAATTAAATCCACACTTGAATCTCTCAAATGGGAAGACGATGGAGAAGGCAAACAAAATAAAATTATAGGACGTGGTGAGAGGGGAAATGCCTGGCTCTTTTGTTGAGAGCGAAATTACTCGGAATTTCAAATCTCTTTACCTCTACTCTCATGCAGGCTAATGTAATACCTGACCACTCAAAAATCGACAGACCACTTTCGCCATTTAATGAACTATATGGGCCATGTGCGTGGAGTTAACTAGCACAATTTTCCCTTTTGTGTGAACCAACTCATGTATGCGTAATGGATCACAGGAAGGAAATAGGAAGGCTATCGCGTTCAACCTGAAAATCTAGGCAAATAACGTATACGATTTCCATGTATTTCGTGATCCAACTTCTCATCCTCAAATATTTGCATGTAAATACGCAGAATAAGACTTTTGGGAATTCTCTCGAAATGATTAGTTGTTGGATTGGTTGCACAAAGCTCTGAACCAACAATATACATCTGCAAGTCACAGGGGATGTATATAGTCATGCGATAAAGAATACCATTGTAGTTTTCTCTCATCCAGAATTCCAGAAGCTTCAAGTAGTTGTACTTGAAATCCGTTTGTATTTACGCTCAATTCCCGTTGCGTATTACTTACTCGTCGACGCTATATTTGGACCGTCAACAGGGGAAATACATTTCATACATAATTTTGTTCCACTTGAGTTCCCGATACCATATACGTGTATAAGTATTGTGTTATGCTACTTTTTCCGGAGAATTTCATTTTATGGATACTCCGAAGCTTTACCATGCTATAAAGGATATTTCACAACAACATCTTCCAGTTAGTTCCAGTATTGGTTTTCTATCTAAGCGCATAATTTGTAGTAGGCGCGTTTTTAAATAAATTCTCTAAAGGTATTGTTAGATTGCTAGGTCTTCTTGACTCTCAGTCTAATTTAAACACGTGGTGGAATTCAATTAGCACGAGAGTCTATTTATACTCACTCGCCCCACCTCTTCTCGCAAAAGATGATAACTAGATATATGAACATTCTCTTGCAAGATGCATGATACTGGGGACCTTTTGTCACTAGAAAACTGGAAGACTAATGGCTTCGTAGTGCTAGGTATATTTTCTTCGTAGACAATTAAGGTAGACTCTTTTAGAGAGAGTGTTCTAAAAGCAAAAGTGAATTATGGAAACAAGACAAGGTAAGAAAACTGAAAACCACCTAGCAGAAAATTAGATGACGCGGAAAAAATGTAATCACAACAATAATGACTCTCTAACAACTTGTTCAGTCATAGGCAGAGCCAGATAGTTTTTAGTGAGAGTTCAATATATAAACCAATGACAGTTTTATTTTCGCTCCCAAGGGAGAGCTTCATCAGCGATCAGATTCAGATATGCTGCTTCCGGGCCACATTACTAGTAGATCCCCATTTAAAATTAAATGCTATATAAATGCAAGAGATGACTTTTTAATAATGGTTGTAATTTATGTAATCCATAGTTATTATATGAGCGTGTTTGAGATCCGGGCAGTCAGTTTTGTACCCTTTAGCATATGGAGTGGACGGTTTTTTTATGAAAATGGCATCAAATGAAAGCTGAAGAGCGTAGGCTCATTGTTGGCTAATAACTTTTTCAAATAGGCTAACTCTAATTAATTTTGAAGTGTGATTTAATTTTTTGTAATGCATTGTGTACGACAGATTTCTTAATTCTCCGAGTCGACAATTTTACACACAGCTTCACCTCATGCGAATGCATTGTGTACGACAGATTTCGTAACATCAATGAAGGAATGCCAGGTTCTGTATGCACTTTAGTTTTCTTTCCTTCGTTTTTCGGGCATCGTTAAATGTC
>JAHZNA010005533.1:0-10054 GCA_027743935.1 Sinodicranocentrus sp. ZH6 | reverse complement strand
ATAAACAGGCGGACTATGACTTCTTTTGTCATATGCACGTCATACCTAATGTATATATTTATTAGGTAGTTATGAAGGTAGGTTCAATTTGTAAAAACTAATTGATTTTCTTGGAATGTTATGGAATGAATATTTGATAATTATAAAATACAAGTTCATTCCCGGAAATTGCTTTGCTCCTCAAACTGTTTAATTAAATTGAAACCTGCAGTTCTAAACTTACACCCTTGATCAAAATCATAGTGAGCTTGCATCACAACACAAGGCTAAAATTGCAAAATGAAGACTAATAATAGAAATACTTTTCGGGTTTAAAATGGAAATGAGAATTTCCTCATATAATTTCCTCCAAAATTTGAGAACTAATCTCCATAAAATATTCCATACTTGTTACTAAAACCATTTGGGAAGCAGAGTGCACAGAGTTTGCAGAAAAGCTAATAATAAAACTCAGCTATAATTTGGATCATAGTTTATGTAAGCCTCACATTATAATTAGAATACAACTTCTACCCAATGAGGAATCAGGAATGAATAGGGAACACAAAGCTGGAAATGATTGAAATCGGTAGCTGTTGAGAGTTTTTGTTACTTTCAATCATGCTCGTCTCACTTTCTATATGACTGTAATATAGCCTCATTCACAATTCTCTTCTTTGTTTTCCACTCCAGCTTTCTCCATTGTTCTTTCTTATTTTAGGTTTTGATTTATGCATAACTTATTGCACCACCGCTGGCACTACTCTAACAAGTCATTCTATTCATAAGGCTTCTAGAGTTGCACATACTCACGCAATTACTCATAAAAAGAAGAAAAGACGAAGATGAGACGAAAGTAAAACGTCTTTTGTGGGAAGCCTCTTGAACCGTGAATAAATGAGTGGAAAAAAATCTTAACTTGAAATTGAAAAGAGTTTTCCTTGTGAAGAAGAGGAAGAAAAATGTAAACTTTTCCCAACAAGTTATCCCTATCTCTCATTGCTTGTTTAAAACATCATTAAAAAGAGACACACTACTGCATACTTTAACATCATTTGCGTTTATCATCCACCCTCCCTCAACCCGACAGTCGGACTGCAGAGAGTAAAATATAAGGCAAGAAAAAATACCACATAAGAAAAGGAGAAATAGGATGCATGCATTTTTTTCTTAGTAAAGATAACAAACTCTCAAAACTCTGGTGGAATGTGTAATGAAAGTGTATTCCGCTTTGAGAGAAAATATGCGTTTGCAAGGCACAACGCGTGCGGAAAAGCTGGTTGCATACACATGCTACAAATACACACGCAATATAAACTTTCTTGGTTATACGCACCTTTCATGTTTTCTTTTATTGAAAACATGCGTGAGTGGAGTAAGAAGACTAGGGTTTGTAACGAGTTGTGTATAACCAGAAGAACATTTTGAGACAATTTTGGATATACAACAGGAAAAATCTGACTGACTACTGACAGTTCCGTGAAGAATGGCTCATTTAGCAAAGGGAAGTGAGGGTCGGAACTTGAAGTATTGTTGAAGCGTGTACCGACACCACCCACTCACACTCTCTGTGAGATAACTATATGCATACAAAGAGATTTTTGTGTGGATAAGGAACATACTTTAGTGTTACCTAACGCATTCACAAGCTTCGGGAAACCAATTTCCTTGTAGTTTGTCTAGAGCTGTTTTTCCTCTCCTGTCAGTCAAAGGAAGTGTATATAGTTTTCTATGGAGAAATCTTCACTCTCCAATTTGACCGTAACGAACCCAATCCTGCTGAATGAAACTTAAGAGCTTTTTGTGGTGCAGCGTAGAATAGCTCAAGTGGGAGAGCTCACAATCCCAAAAACTACAAAGTGCAACTAAGGAATACTCCTACTCTTCTGGGATCTTTAACAAAGGATGTATCACTATCTCTCCTTAAGTAAACCTGCAGGAGTGGCAGGGATGAGGAACATGTAGTAGGACACTCGTTATCAAACCTCAACAGAGCTTCTCGTTAATTCCATCCCATCCAGACAGACGTGCAGTTATATCACGATTACCTATTCTACACTTTGAACTTATCTGCGATTCCATATGTAATGCTTAAAAAATGCAGTAGCGAAAGTAAAATAAAAATGTTAGCTAAGCACTACATTCTGAAAATCCACATTTTAATAAAGCACTCAGGAGTCAGGATGAAATAAAATATCAGGTAAAATTCCTCAAAAAAGCGAAAATTGTTTAAAATAAAAGGATGTAACATCGGAAATTGCAGTTGTAGCATTTAAAATAGCGCAACTTTTCCTCCTTCTCTGAATACATTAGAGTTTTTTGAGTTCCATGGAAAAAATCAAGAGTTGCACAGAGGAAATGAAACTGTTTTCCCATTTTCCTTGCACACGGACAACTATCCATCTTCCTTTTGTCCCTTTCCCCATTTCCAGCCTGCATACTTGAACCAGAATTACTTCACCAAAAAGGACAAAACATGGAAAGCCGTGTAGGTAATGGGAGTAGTGTTGTAGTGGTATTTCTCTCCAATTGACTGTCGGCAGTATGCTATTCGAGAATATACCTTAGGAAATATGTTTGTGTGTATTAGAGTTTGAGATGCATTCAATTCAGCATCGTTTCCCAAGTCAGCAGACCAGAGACCGACCGACCCGGTTCATTAGAGCTCTGATTGGAACTAATGAGACACTAACCGGGAGGGAACATGTCATTTATTTGTTTTCCTCTCCTTGTCTCTCTCCCCCTCTGCAAGAGTTGTACGCAGCATGACGACATTCAAGAGAAAAACAGAATAATCGGATCAAGTAAATATGCCCTTTTATTCTTGTTTTATTTCAGAGTAATTCAAAATACTTAAATGTCTATGTATCTCTCTTTGAATTGTTTTTCCCTTCCCTCTCGAGTCTCGGCACGTTTCCCTCTTTTTGTATGGGAACATGCTTTTTACGGCATTGCTCTCATTGTATTTATTCCTTACTAGTTACCACATTATGTCCCATGCTCATTACTATTACAAATGTTTTCCATGAGAAATAGTAAGAACAAATGAGCCCTCCTCCACTTTGCTCATCTGTTCCGCATGAGGACGAGGATATATGGAAGGAAGGAAATGGTTTTTCTTAAGAAACGCATCCCTCCTTCCTGTTTGGGATTGCGTATATAGGTACATAAATAAACTTATACTTTATTACATAGAAAAGAATGAGCTGCGTAGTCCTTCCTCTACAATAATATGTACATTACCAGAATAAACTTTGATGTGTGTACATGCATCACTATCACATGCAATGCAATGGAATTCCTCCACACACATACTACATAACTTATTTACTTGGTAAACACAAACACACTAGACAAGATTCTAATTCATCTTGTTGCATGCTTCCAACATTCTTTTTCCCCTTCGCCCCTTCCACTCTTCGCTCTCCTTTTTTTGAGTTAAGGGTAAACTCCATAAATTACAAATTTCATACGTTACCAATGTTGTACTCCTTCATTCCGTAAAAGGGAAATGGGAAGAAAACATGATTATTTTTTGTTTTGCATTTGAAAAACTCGCGCAGTACAGCACATCCTAAAATCACAGATATATCACTGCTCATGTAAAACAAGTGAATCACTTTTGGGAATGAAAGAAGATGTAGCTGTGAAAAGGTGCAAAAAACAACATTGAAAGTTTATCAAGGGAAAAAATCACAGATAAATGTTTATCGACCATGTGAGAATGCACAATTCCCTCTAGGACGACGCGTGTCTTGAAAAAGGAAACATGACTCTTTTTTTCCTGGAAACGACAGATTTCCGTGTAGCATTTATGTTTGTTCCATTGTCCATGTAATATGCATGAGATAACAAGATCCAATTGAGAAAACACGACACTTTTCAATAGGAACTGGTATCTAACGTAAAATATAAAAGAGATAGTTTAGTAAGCGGCTTCATGTGAAAAAAATATATTATCTAATTTGAGAGTTACGCATGTAAATTGAAACAGGAATCCTTGGCTTGTGCGCTTTGGCTCTTGCTCAACAAAATCTCCAGCGTTAGGATGGTGGTGGTGGAGGCGTTTAAAATAAATTGAAAAACTACGCACCACCCTCTTGTTCACGCACTCTAAATCATCCTTCGATGAAAATCCTGGCAGCTGAACGAATTTATGCGCCATGGGTGGCACAAGACTTCCATAAGAAAAAGGGGAATGAGACAAGTACAAATGAAGCTGAGGTAAAAATCACAGACCTCTACATGGAAAGAAAACAAGGACAATATTTTCTCCTCACAGACATCTTTTTATGGCAAGTTTAACTGCGTAAGCGGAATGGATAAGTGTTTCTCCACTCACTACTGTGTCCTCGCAATCTGTACACTATTCAAAGTGCAATCTTGGAAAGAGATGATGACTACATGCGTTCGACCCTTGTTAACCTCCCTTACCCTTTTGAAATTCAGTTGAACGTAAATCACTTGGAAATTGTGAGATTTCCTCTGTCCCGCTTCCCATCTCAATGTTTATTATCCTGAGATTTCCGAGATAACGAGGTGGAAAATGGAAAGAGGGATAACAATAAGAAAATCAATTACTGTGGAAAAGACAATGAAAAACACAGGGAATCATTAACTGCCACGCCTACTCCCTTCCATTAAAATTTGCCGAAAACAACTTATCGTTAGAAATGATGAGCTCCCACAGAGAAATGTTAAAGTCTTTTTTCTACACTATTCTCTATTTTCCCAAATGCAAAAATATCATTTTAAATTGAAAACACCACTTTTCCTCATGCATTCATCGTAACTAGTTGAACGACCCATTCAACAAAAAATGTTTTTGATTAGATGACACTCCTGTTACCGCATCATAAGCACAATCAAGTGTGATTATACTGTAATTCTCTGCCAGCCCTTCTACCCTAAAAACGAATCAAATCATCAAATCAAAGAAGGGCAAATGGTTCATGCCCATCATAAACGCAGACATGTGGCATCTTCTTCCTTCCTTTCTTTTTTACTTTCATAAGGAAAAAATCCTCCTTTGTGGTCAATACAATACGAGAGAATTGTTCAATAAATGTTCACTTCCAATTTAATGTCAGTCGAAGAACGATTTTGATAGCCATTTGTCCA
The DNA here is from genome assembly GCA_027743935.1 of Sinodicranocentrus sp. ZH6. Classification (NCBI taxonomy): domain Eukaryota; kingdom Metazoa; phylum Arthropoda; class Collembola; order Entomobryomorpha; family Entomobryidae; genus Sinodicranocentrus; species Sinodicranocentrus sp. ZH6. Next base: position 4,954 of record JAHZNA010005533.1, on the reverse strand, counting down.
ACACTACCATTGCTACCTATACTTTCTTTTCCCCAGAAGATTTTTTTTCCGTGGCCACACAGGGAAATGATGATAATAGCACGTTTCTTCACTCCTTCCTTGGTCCATGCTCACATAAGATTGAGGATAGAGGATGGAGTGGTATTCATAGTCATTTTAGGTTGTTACTCTTACGTTACACGAGGGCATTCTGGTACTAAACCAATGTCATAGATATAATAGTAAAAAATACATTTGTAGCCATCATGTTCCGTACAATATGTGTTTGTCCGTTTACCTAAAAAATGTATATAGCATGTTCCGTCTCGCCAGAAATTGCACATGAAAGGAAACGATATTCTGATGATGATGGTGGTGTGCTAGAATTCTGAGGAGAATTCAAACGCGGCTATGTACACCGTCGATAGATATACCATCTCAAAGTAAAGGTGTAATACTGTTTCAGTCGACGAAACAAGTAAGATAATAAATGTATGGGTTTTTTTCTCCTTTCCTACAATTCCCTTTGCCCTATGTTCATACCCCTGAATAGGATCCTGTATTCAATATATAGTTATCCAAAGGGTAGAGATGCAGTTACGATCGGAGAATTTCTCCCTATTTATCTTTTCTCCAGAACTTGAAAAGTAAACTTACACTTTTTTCTTGTATTCCCCTTTTTCGAGGAGAAATGGTGGTGATGCATACAAGAAGGAAAATACCTTCAGAGAGGGTTCTCTGTGCCTATTTCTCACGTTCAAGGTTTTATGCAGGCGCACGTATCTTTCCTACTTGTTCCACTCCAACCCAGATGTAAAGGGAGAACGAAGGGAGAGGGAAAAATATATTAAAGGAGTCGAGAACGAATTCCTTTTATTCACATTGATACTAGTAAAGCACGTCATGATATACTGCGAAAACTGATGTAATGGATAGTTGATATCAATGATACACAAAGGAGGACAGTTTCACAAAATGTAGTATTCCACATGTTCCCATTTTTTCCTGGTCATCATGCTCTTTGTGTATTCACCCATATCGGAATGATCCTATATGACGTTATAGCTTATAGCACGGAGAAACACGTGTTTACACAGTTCAAGACTACTTAAACTTGGCAAACTATTTTCCCTTCATTTCCTTATTTTCGTAGAAGGACCTAGCCTCCCTCGTGGTCCAATTTCACTTTCGGAATTTCCCCCAAAAAAGAACATAATATTGGTGGATGATGCAACAACGTCGGTTTACATAAGATACTCGATTTTACCAAGGGTCTATTTGTACCCTCCCTATGAACTCTTTGTGATTGTGTGAAAACCAAAAAGTATACGTGTACTTCTGAAAAAGCATATCCAGCAATTTCCCAGTAATGAGATATATCAGTAACATAGGTATACCGTATGGATATCAACAAAAATTTATTCCAAATACCTGCCCTCACATACTTTGATGAGCAAAGTTGAGCGAATCCCTTTAGAACTTTATCAAATCAAGTTTCATTTTTTTCCCACAACCAAACTTCCCTTTTCATTGTTAGTCACCAATATCCTGCTTTTATCAACGCACGCACAGTCAGTTTTAGTTTGGAACGTTAAGCTATCCTTTTGAAATTGTATAGCGTTATAACCCTTCACCCCTCGTATTCTCTTTCTCTTGTACAACAAGCTCCATTCTTTAACGGTGAAAGTCCACCTTTGAATCCTATCATCAGAAGACGAAAGATTACGTTTTGGAATTTAATACCGGCAGGGTTAACAATGCCGCTCTCATGATCATGGTCATCTTGATATTGCATTGGATTGCATAATCCTCATCATGATCTTCGTGCGATGTCATCCTTCCTTAGATACCTTTAAGCGTATAAAAAAGTAAAGTTCATTTTCTCCCCTCGTATCATCAACGTGTAAATACCGCGACTTCTTCCTTCCTATATAAAGGCTAAAAACGCACAGGGGATGATGACCTGATCCCATATTGCTATACAGACACAACAAGCCGGGGAAAATATTGCTTATGTGGAGTCTTCACCACTCAGAGTATTTTTTTATTATTATAATAAAACTAAAAGCCATCATCTTCAAGAGAAAAAATAAGAAGAAAAAAGCTAAAGGCCTAGTTCCGTCTCGGCCTTTTTTCCCTACATTCATTTTCCCTCCTTCAGAATAAACTTTAGAATGGATAATGGACTTCCATTCCATTTTACTACATGATGCTATCATCATCCTCTTTCTTCGCCTTGCATCTTCCTCTCATCCAACCCCAACGCCCCTGGTCTTTCTTTTTCTTTTGAGGAGACAATATCCCACGAAAGAAAGAAAAATGTCAGGAAAGAAAGCTCCTGAAAAAAATTGCCGAAAAAAAGTTAGAACAGAACAGTCTTTTTACACAATGTGCGTAAAATATCCAATCCCTTGTCCTCCTCTCTGGAATATAGTTTGACACAGAGTAGAAAAAACAGCCTATTCCACCCCAGTGCGACTTTTTTCTCTCTCCCGCCAAATTCTCATCCGCACACATACAACTTACTACTTTCTTTAATACGATAATGCTATCATTTTGATTTCTCTGGATGGGCTGGTCCAACACCGACTAGAGTCAAAGTCAGTGCTGTTTCACTACAAAAAAGGAAAATATCGAAACAAGTTTTTTGTTCTCCTTCTTCTCTCGCATCAGTCGCATCAGATCTATATTTGTCTCAGAACAATATATATCTCTTTAGTCCGTAAGCACTTCCTTTTTCTTTCTCATTCCGATAAACTTTTCAACTTTTCTGTCCTACTTCATTTTCCTTTGCCCTTTGCACACTAAGGGAATAAGGATGGGGCGTGCAGTGAATACAATGTCATCAACATAATGATATGGTATTACGTCAAGATGACTGTAAAATTCCACTAGAGTACGTGCATCCTCATATTGGTCGGAAAGAGAGAGTAGTTTTCTTTTGCCCTAGTCCACTTTTTCGTTTCACTTCACACAGCCTCCTCCGGTCACTAGCTGATTGCGGTTTAGTGCTGTGCTATGTATATGCTGGGTAGCTCAAAAGAATAATGTAATTTTCCACATTATCCGCGTGCTTTATAGAGAAAACTTGTATAGAAAATTGGGATATTGCATTGGGAGAGAACATAAACACATAAAATAACATACATTATTTGCTGACAGAAAGCCAACAAATGTGTTTTCTTCTCGGACAAAAACTAAAGCACACATATTAGACATGTATACGTTATTTACACGGATAAAAAGGCACGAACGAGCAAGAAGCTAAGGAACCAACTCATTTGTCCACCAACCACTACTCTTTCGATCTTAAATAACTTAACAAGATACTTTAATAGTGGAAAGCTAGTGGCGCTGTTCACACGATTAAATTGGTCAAAGTAGTTTCTCTCTCAGTATTTCAGAGCTATATTCTGCTGGAGGAAAGCTCATCTAGTGAATGTGGATAATACACTTATATATATGAAGGGTAATACTGTTTCGGCTCATACAATTTTCCCCGAGGATTATCTCAACCCATGCGAAGCCTATTCCTTGTTTGCTGACTGCCACCATTTTCTTCACCGTTCTAAATCTGCAGCTGCTCACACTCACGCTGATACACTTTTTATCGAACAAAAAAAACTAAGAAACATTGAGAAGAATGAAGCATTGGAGGAAGAACTTGAAAAATATACTGTAATCATCTCAAGTACAAATGAGGGAAAGGATAAACCTAGAAAATGTATATGTTTTAATATATACGTATTTATCTTATGAAAGAAGAAGTCTTTCTTTGAGAAAAAAACTGCATTGGGGGAGGAGAGCAGAGAGAAAAACTAAAGCCTGTTTTTTCTGCGATTCTTTAAGCTGTAAAGATAACCTTGTTTTTCCACTTTCTTCACCATCGCCAAGGATTTAGCTTTACGAAGCTTGTTAAAGGGGACAGGAGAAGATAAGGCAGTTCCCTCTGCACCCATGCTACTGTGTAATGGACGCTGTTTCTTTTCTCGATAATTTAAAGTAGCATTTGAGACTCTAGCTAAGGCAAGGCTTTTCCTTATATATACTTTGTGTTTCTTTTTCCCCGGCAATATATTTATACATACAATGTAGGATATAATAGTGTACTTCATTCCACTTTGTGCCAACAATTTCCCTTTGTGTTGTTACCTCTTTCTTATGAGTAGGAGCAGGAGCAGAAAGAAAAGAAAAAGTAGTTCAGTAATGTAATGTGGGTAGTAGGTTTCATCTCTTTCGTACTTCCGCCCTTGTTCTGTCTTTCCGTAGTTCATTTCATTTTCTTCTTGTGAAGGCAGCAATATACACACAATACTTCTTTTACCATTCTTTCTCTTCCAGAGACTTTGATAAAATATATTGTCAAGTGGCGTCTTATTATCTGCACAAGAGCACAACTATATTTTATACTAAACTTCAAACCTGTCTTCACGAATAACGTCAAATGTGTAGTGGTAGTGCAGAAGAGGAGTATCCTTTCAAGAAAAGACGAAAAAACACACTTCTTCCTTTCTCTCCCTTCTTTTTCTTTTGTGTTTCATTTAAGTCGGGTAGATTTGACACGAGACAACGAGTCCAAAGCTCAGAAGGCTAGGGCTTTAGCCAACAAGAAAAACTTGAGAAAAATTGAGAGAGATCTTGGCCACCCATGTATAGGTATACGCACATTGCAAAAAACACATAAGACTCAGTATCCAGAGTCCTTTCGTATCTCGCCATAGTTGTGAGGGTGATGGAGGAAAGGTAAAAAGTTGCAAATTTCATCTTTGTACTTTTCCATCAGGCCAAGATTACTTAAATGGATATAGGAAGCTTGAACTTGGGATTTTTATAGGTGGGGGAGCCTTGCTATACCCTTTATACCAGGTTTACTCACAACTATCATCATAATCATGATGACTATGACTGAGCACACTTATGAATACATGTCGTGTGGAAGATCCTCCTCTTAATCCCGTAATATCAGAAATGGTAA
>JAHZNA010005532.1:0-10770 GCA_027743935.1 Sinodicranocentrus sp. ZH6 | reverse complement strand
AGGATGCGTTGAATGATGACGTCATTTTTAAAACAATATTTGCATCTTTATTCATAATGTTTGCACATGATTTGGTTCCATTTTAATTATTTTAATTTGTAACAATAATATCAACAATCTTTACACGACTTAAGCTCTTGTGATTTTACAATTACTGAAAGCAAGTTTAAGCATTTTACTCAATTATTTTTTTGTAAAAAAAGGGAGGAACAAGAACAGATCAATTGACGTAAAATTTTGAAATGTTTAAAAATGTTTAAACGTAGAGTTCTCATAATTCAGCCTTCCAACACATTTTACCAGCTAATTTCTTACCTGTATTCCATACCTTTGCTGACGGAAGATCAACTTAATGCAATAAGTCAAACATTCCAAACCCACCAGCCAACCGGAAACCACTCCGACGAAAAACAATATGATCGTCCATGCTTTGCCTTTGCCCTTGGTCTTGGTTGTTTGCTCCTTAGATCCCGGCGTGTATTGAATTACCATTTTACTCAAGTTGTCAGATTCTTGTTTTGTCAGTATCTCAATTCCTGATGGAAATTTTTTAGGGTAACAAGTTGGCATACAAGTTGCTTCCAAGTGGAATTCTTCCTGGGGCCGGATAACAATATAAGTGTTTATGACGAAAAGCTCCATGTCGGGATAGTACTCCGATTTTGCGTTCAGTTTTAGCTGGTCATCATCATTCTGGAATATAAAAAGAATTCTTGATAGTCACAAAAAATATAATAAAAAGTGTCACATGTTATGTCTTACAATTAGAACGGAGTCCGATGTCAAGCTTATCGGATATCGGGCCCAGCAGCGAATTACGAATGTCCGAGTTTTGGAACATTTTGTCCTCACATTAGAGTTACTGTTGAAGAGAGCTTCATTCTATGAAATTTATTGAGGTAAACAACAACGAAGGGGCAGCGTCGCTGGGGGTTAACTGAGAACAAGTTGGAACTTGGATGTAAACATCACCCATTGTCACAGCTACTGATAACCCAATCCCTACAAGGAGGAATGAAACAAGACCCATTTGAATATAATGTTTACAAACATTTATTTCGTTTTGAAGCTCCAACAAAATGTCCTTTTCAGCTTGCGAGTTGGAAAACAATGACAGAAAAAATAAATCTGGATCATATAATATCTGTCAGCTTTTTTTTATTTTGTTATATTGCTAGTTTGAAGAGAACACAAAGTAAAAAGTCAGGGAGGAATAATGAGGCAGCCGAGAAATCGAGTTCTTGAGTGAACTTAAGATGATTCTTTATTGAAAACAAACTGGATCAGACAAAACCTGTAAAAATGAAATCTCGATTTTCTCTCTCTATGTTACCCCAGATGTTATAGTTTGATATTAGAATGGATAAATACAAAACCTAGCTGAACATTCTTGACAAAGAAATTGTGAGACATTCAGCAATAAAACATCTGTGGTAATCCTCAAATGAACAGTATATAATTGTTCAATCAATATTTGCAGAAAAAGCAAAGGTATATATATCATGTATGCAAGATATGATTTTCTTCTAAGAGACATATCCCATGAAATCAAAATCTCGGAAAATCTACTTCACATAATTGCAATGAAATATTTACGTACAAAAAGACAAACAGGGATAATGAGAGAGACGGGAACTTCAAATGATGCTTTCTTCGAATGAAATTGGTTCAGAAGAAACTAGAAGTCTTGACAAAGAAATTGTGAGACATTCAGCAATAAAACATCTGTGGTAATCCTCAAATGAACAGTATGTAATTGTTCTATCAATATTTGCAGAAAAGGCAAAGGTATATATATCATGTATGCAAGATATGATTTTCTTCTAACGATAAGAGACATATCCCATGAAATCAAAATCTCGGAAAATCTACTTCACATAATTGCAATGAAAGATTTACGTACAAAAAGACAAACAGGGATAATGAGAGAGACGGGAACTTCAAATGATGCTTTCTTCGAATGAAATTGGTTCAGAAGAAACTAGAAGAAGAAAAGGTTTCGGATTTGTCTTCAGCCTCTAATCTAAACATAGGTAATATGGAAAAGTTCATGAGGTCCTTGAACAACCACCAAAATTCTTACTAAAGCTGGTATGTACTTTTTCCTTGTAATAGTTAGTTCTAAAAATCCAACGTCAGTTAACTCTTAGTTCGTGGTAAGCTAGATGAAGCAGATATCCGACACAACAGGGCGGAAACTTCTGCTCCAGCCTTTCATCTTCAAGAAAATCCTGATTGTGATCACCCGTATATCTTGGCTCCATCACTGTTTTTCTTGAGGGAGGCTAATTTTTCCAACAAAATTTAATGGGAGCCTTTACATAAGAAGAACTCCGAATATGAATGAAGGGATGGTGATTAGCTTACAATGGTTGCCATTCCTGTTTGATTTTTTTTAGATATCATATTTAGATTGGAAACTTTATTTTATGCAATTGTTGTTCATTATTATTCTATACATAAACAACAATTGTGTATAACTCAATGTGTTTGAGTTTGAATTTTAAGCCTCTGCGTTGAAAAAGCCATAATGAGTAACTAAATATATCTGTCTAATTACCGCAAACTTGTGTGCAATACCATTGCATTGTTTCATGCTTCTCGTTCGATGAAAACTATTTCTTTCATTTGGTAAAATACTTATGAAGCAGACAAGAAATGATTTTGGATTTGTAGAATATGCATAATTTCCGAAGGAAGCAGTTCTAAATAGACAATATCCTAAAGAAGCTCAAAGGTAGAATCCCTTGTGGGCAAAAAATCCTTTCTCCAGTTTACACTGGATCAACTATACGAATACGAGCACAAGCTCATGCTCGTATTTCCTTTATGTTGAGTTAAGCTTGTGATTTTTATCTCATTTTCTTTCAAGACGGACAAAGAAAAGCATCTGGCATTGTGACCTGTTGAAAACCCGAAAAGGATCAAATTTGACTCATCATTGCATCACAATGCATCTCATTGGATTTTTTCTTCTAAGTGTTGGGTTGTCCTTAATAAGTGGACAAATGCCCGTTTTAGCTTCAAATCGCTCTGGGGTCAAAAACAACAGTAAAAATTTTCCGTTGATATCCTTCCACTCGAAAAATCCTACAGATGAAGCTCTACTCGCAAAACATTTCAGTGTGAGACGGAAGGATTCTGAGATAAGGATATTTCTCCTCGTCTGCCGAGCTCCGTATCCGATAAGCTTGACGTCGAGTTCAAGTTCAAACTCGAAGGTATCCAGAAACATTTGAAGTATTGTATAAGTGCGATTTCGGTGAATGAATTCAATTAAAAATATATATTTCCAGACTGGAAAGCATACTAACCAAGTAAAAGTGAATGGGATAACAGAATACCATCCAAAGGAGACTTCAATAGCTTTCATTATCATCGTCATCAGTCCTCAAGAAGAATTTCGTTTGAAGGCAAGCTGCATATCAACTTGTGATCGATGTAGAATTCTATCAGTATCTAAAATTTCATCAGAAGACGATGAACTCAATGACTTGAGTAAACTTCGAGTCCGAAATGTATCTGTGGTGAGGACATTGGATAATTTGAAATTAGAAGGTAACTCGAATCTTTATTAGTAAATCTTTTTTCAAGTGTGATTGTAAACTTGAAGTTTTTATGTTTTCGAATCCCTTCCAATCTGGAAATGAAGAGCAACATGAAAGGCGAGCTACACGTTACATTATCCATTCAATATTTGTCAAGATCATGTCCATTCTGCTTTTTGCGTTCCTTGTAACCTATATTTTTTCCAGGGAAAGGTCAAGGCAACAGGAGGCGTTGCAGGGAGTTGTTGTTCCCCAATAGCAAAAATTAACTGTTGAATCTTAACATATTTATAGTTTTCAATTTTATCCAAATGTATGGAAAATAACTCGATTAGAATTTGAAATTCAGAATTTTGTGGCATTTTCTTCACTTGCTTGGATTTTTTCTCCCTGTTTATCTTTCAAATCTTTTCCCATGTTTTTCTTACCTTGACGAAGAATTGCGTACGATAAATACTTAATTGACAGGTTACAGTTCAATTTGTAGCCTCACAAAAGGAAAATTGAGTAACTGACTACAGCTGGTGACTGGGGCGGAGTGAGTAAACGAGTTGAGGAAACTTGTCTATTATCCGTTTTCCTTTCTCCAAGAAAACTTGTTTAAAACACACTACCTGCCTATCAGCTCACTTTGGAAATTTGTAAATGTATGCATCCATGTGGGTGGGGAGAAAAATGAATTTCTCAATCAGGACATTCATATGTATTTCAGTATTTGTGTCATTTTGACTCTACCCCAAAATTTGCATGCATATATGGGTTGTGGAAAAAATTCTCTTAAAATTTATTCGTTTGTTGACCTGTTGTAAATACTTATCCATTAAATTTTGCAGTGAAATAAAAATGACTTTACATTTTACTGCATTTAATCTAGATTATATTAGCAGTTTATGCATGAGATTAAATGAATTATGATTATGTATGATTAGTTTATGACTTGAATAAAAAAATTACTTCTCATCCCGTTCTTCTGCTGACATATACTAGACAACCAAACTTGAGGGAAAATCATTATCGACATAACCATACACTGCCTAATTCTGAAACCACTGAAAAGTAGATGAAAATTAGTCCCCAACGATTTTCCCCGTATTGTGCAAAAATTTTGCTACTTTAGTCACAGGTGTATTATGAATTCACTTAAGTTGTAGGTTTTTTCTTTTGTAGACATCACATTTCCAGATGAGCATGCATTGGCAGAGAGCTTGGAGCCAAGTGGATATGACAAAAATCCCAATGTTTTAGTCGTACCCTATTTCCGCATTTAATTTCACCGGGTTCGTGCGCTCATCCCTTTTACTTAGCATTTATTTTAGCATTTAATGACATTCTTTGAGGATCGAATTCTTGAATGTAAAATTATCGGATAGCGAAAATTCTTTTTTTGGAACATTTCGTCCTCAGGCTAGACGTTTTGGCATGCTCGAGGCAAATTTAACGAGCAATAATCAAATAGAATACATTTAATTTTTGAATTGTCAACTTCGCAGATACAACACATGCATGCACCCCAGTACATACTGACGTTCTCAACTTCTTTATAAACAGTGGGAAAATAGTATTTTTGCTGATGGATACTTATTCTTGTTTCAAAGACGGCAGGAATGAATTGAGGGTGATATTGTGAGAGAAGGCGGAAGCAATAATGGGGCAGTCGAGGATCGAATAAAATTTAAGAAGGTTCTATCTGAAAACAAATATGATCGGAGAAAACTCGGAAAGAGGGCAGATTCGGAATCGAATCCTTACTAACAAATGCAATTTCCCTTTTTAATACAAATCGGCTACGTTGATTCGCTAAATGTGGTGATTATTGCATGAATAAGACTTCGCGAATTGGTTTAACCCATTTTACTTTACTTTACAATTAAATATTTCACAACATGTATTTTCAGCGAATCTAGTTCCACCAATGACATATATCTTCAACCTTGCAACACACTTTTACAAAGATTCTCATTTTAAGTAAGCATTAGACTGCAGAAAAGCAAAAAATGTGTAAAACTTTTTGTAACGGAATATTGCATAATAAAAGACATACTTTCGTCAAAAAGATAGATCACAAGGTAAACTTTATTTCATCATTAGTTTCTCCAGAGCTGACGATTTCTGGTGAGGTGAAAAGTACGAATATCCAACCAGATGTAAATAGCTTATTGTATAAAATCTACACGACAGAAAACTTTCCTTTAATGCTAAAATTTTATTTGTAAATGATAAAACCTATTCATCAGCTTGATTTCGTAAAATTAAAAACTAATTTGGACCTATAGCTGAGAGTTTTCAATTTTCAGAGACGTACATATTTTCAGTGAATGAAGAACTAACTTTCCCTCCAAAAGTATAATATCCGGCTGAAACACGGAAATCGAATGGGACTCTCACTCCCCTTCAGCAGAAATGAGAAAATACGTTTACTGGTTTACTCATCTTTAGCTATTTCTTCGAGTATCCTCATGAGCTCATTAGTTTTCTTTGAGAAATTCAAGCGACAGGACGTGCCTTTTGAGAAAATCCTGTTGCCAAATTTTTCTCTCTTTCCAAATCAAAAGTGAAGCTGGTCACGGGATATTGTGAAAACTTCAAAATTCAAATATTACAATGCACTACATTAGATTTTTGCTTTGTTTGTCCATAACTTTGATAACAATCAAAGAGGGACAAGCGACTACTTGCTCCGGAGTCAAGAAAACCTCCCGCAATATTTTCCCCTTGTTATGGCTTCAATCCGAAAATCCAATTGATGAAGCTCTTCTCACCACAGAGCTCAGTGTTCGAAGTACATTTCCAGAGATAAGGATATTCATTCTCAGCTGCATGGCTCCATATCCGATAAGCTTTGCTATAAGCTCGGACTTCAAAGTAAAACTATATATTTTGAAGCTGTCTAGTATTCTCATATTGCCTTAAAAACTACTCAAACAAACAAAAAATACTTTCAGAATGGAGAGCGGGAGCACCCCAGCCAAGTAGAAATGGATGCAGCAACACGGTATCATGCAGGGGAAGATTTCATTGTTTCCACCCAAATAGTAGTCAGCCCTCAGGAAGAATTCCGCTTGAAGGCAAGTTGCATCCCAATATGCGACCTAAGTAAATTTCCATCCGCAGTTGACGTTCATACAGAAGTTGACAATCTCAAAAAATTGAGTAAACTTCTAGTGCATAATGTATCCTGGGTGACATCTCTGGATAATTCGAAATCAGAAGGTAATTCAAAAATGTCTAAAAATGTCTTCATCTCATTTCTAATTCCATTGTTTCACTTTAATCCAACAAAAACTGGAATTTTTAGATGGAAATTCAAGTCAAATTGAGCGTCTCATTTCCGTTGCGATATTTATCAGGTTGGTGACTATATCACTACTAACTTACATTCTCAACTTTATGCTAACCAGGGACGGCTTCTGGAATCCGGGGTATTTTTAAGTAAATAACATATCCCTCAACGGAAACAAAATTTATGCTATCTTTCCACATTAAAGTCTTTACAATTTTACCTTATTGATTAAAGTTTACTTATAAAATCATTAACAATGTTGGTCATCATTATCGTAGCTCTTGAATAAAGTCCTTAATTGTAAATTTAAATTAACTTACAAAACAGCATTGGATTCAAAATTTAGGGACATTTTCCTGAGACGAGACTTATTTACAAGACATTTTGCTCACCACAATTTCATAATCGTACGGAAAACTATTCCAAACCCTCAAAAATGTCTGGAGAGAGTCATTCATCCAGAAAATAATGTTTTATCCTGATCGGAATGAAAATTTAAGAAGTGAATGTCATTCTCCTATATAAGCTTCGTCATAAGCATCAGGTCGAGAAGATTAATGACCACCAAATATGAAAGAAAACATCTCGCCTTAACGCATTGTGCTGTGTTCATCTACTTACTGGATCTCTTAAATGTCAGGTACTCTGATGAGGTAATCAAAACGATTCCATTTCTAATACCACCTTTTTACCTAAAGTGAAGTTAATATAAAAACTGAGAATATCAAAGTGACTAAAGATTTACCACGATGCAAACAATTAGCTACAAATTATAGAGTATTTTTATTTGTGTACATGGCTAATGGTAATGATAATTTACAATAAATATTCAATAATTTTTTGTCGTTCCAGGCGTTTTGCTGTCGGGAGAACGGAAGAAATCTCCGTCTTTTTACTATTTTGGACTTTCTACTTTGTATTTTGGCTGATATTAACGCTGAAGTTTGAAGGCAACAATAGGATATCTGATTTTTCTCATTAACTTCCAGTGCTGTCTACATCCTGTATCCTTTATCATCACTCAAATTAAGTTCATCTCAGAAACTTGATGGAATTCAATTGCTAAGCAAGGAGAAATTTTAACGAACTTGACTACTTTCTCATTTAGGAACCCACATTGTGGTCTCTCAAAAGTGAAGAAGAAAGTGCGTTTACAATCGAGAAAATGAAGCGCGAAGGTGTGAAGCAATATTTAAGTCGAATGAACCGAAACTTAGCGAAGCTAAACCAATTAGAATGTGAAGTGAAATGTTTGATCTTCACCTTGTCACAAATATTTAAATCTTCTGAAATCGTCCGAAATTCGGGAAAATTCATTAACAAAATTGGCTTGCAAAATTTATTTTTGGCTTAAATCAAGTAGCATAATACGTAATATGCTGAGAGGAAGGACAGCTACAAGAGACTCAACCGAACGTCCGACCACATCCTTTTCGGGACTATTGTAGTTACATCATTGGAACTACAAGTTACCCGACCGACCAACAGTCGGGAATCTCATGTCGCCCCATGAAAGTAGCCGACAAATTGTCGGTCGGGTCGGGTCTATTGTAGTTCCTTTTTTGGAACTACAATAGACCTGACTAGCCTTAAAAATGGGTTTCAAATTGGAATTCGTGTTAAAAAATAACCGATTCGGTAGAAACTTTTAGTGCAAGTTAGATCTCATAAATATCTACAGTTGTACGAATTCTCGACTCTCTCGACCAATATTAACATAGAGTACCTACAAGACACCCGACTGGACCCATAACTTTGTCGAATTCGTACAGATAGGTTCGAAAGTTTGTGTGCAAGTAGTTCTCATAAATTTCCAATGATGAAACTACAAGATACCCGACAAGTGTTGTTGGACGGTCAGTCGGGTCTCTTGTAGCTGCCATCGGCTCACTTGTTTTAATGATGGCTTGATCATTTCACATCTGTTGGCTTAAAACAGCACGATTCATTTACACAATGCTGAAAATGAAGGATTTTTTTTATCGTGCAATTAATTTATGAATTATAGAAAGATAAATTTGCTCACCAAGGACGCAGACAGTCTAGACGATTTCATGAGCTTTCATTCAACACACGAAACCAGTTAATTCTATAAAATGCTAAATTACCCATTCCAAATTTAATCGTCTGTAATAAGTTCAACAAAAATGACATAACTCAGAGCTTAGAGAATACTACATTCCTCTTTAATTACACAAGTTGATATTAGCTGCAAAATAGCCAGGGTATAAAAGCTCAGCAAATCGTTATTGCAAGCATAAGTTAGTTTGGACAAGTCACACAAACAAGAAATAATCATCAAATACCGAAGAAGGAAGCAACAATGAAACTATTTCCGATCCTCACTCTTCTTATAGGAGCTATTCTTCTGGCTGGCATTGGACAAACTACTGCACAAGATTGTTATTGCGACACTATTCCCGGTTTTGAGTGTGGTGTTGATGGAGTCACATATCATAACAAGTGTGGTCGGGAGTGTAATAGTAAGTTTTTGATTTGATTTGTATTAAAAAATTTCCTTGTTTGATCTGGTTTGATTTATGTATTTTAAAAATTAAGAAGTGGCAAAACGGAAAGATGGACATTGCTCAGGGAGTCAAATATCATAACAAGTGTGGTCGGGAGTGTAATAGTAAGTTTTTGATTTGATTCGTATTCAAAAATTTCCTTGTTTGATCAAGTTTGATTTATGGATTTTAAAAATTCAAAAGTGGCAAAACGGAAAAATGGACATTGTTTAGACTAAGAATACACGGAAACAGGACGATTCAGATTTTTTTACTCGAAGTCTTAATTATGTATCTGAAATAAAACTGATTCTATAAACTGATCTACCTTATGCATAGTTTTCATTTCATTTAATTTCATGAGCATCAAAAAATTCATGATGAACGATACTTTCAATTTCATACTTTCACACTAAAAGCATTTTGAAAATGTAAACCAAGGGGTTATCCTATAAGCAATCTGCATAACATGTGCTAAAAGTAATCAACAGAGAAACACTAATTTAACCGAAGTCTGATGTACTCATTGAGCATATTAGATTGCACAATGGCATTTCTCCTCATCATCACCCTTCCTCAATTTAGAAATAATTTGTAGTAATGATAATGTTTGTCAAAACAAAGAAATTCATATCCATATTCCTTATTACTAGACTTAGGATTTTTAGGACATCAGACTTCAAAAAATAGTTAGGACAAAAGAACACAAAATCGACAAAATACATACATCGAGAGAAAAAACTCGGACAACGGAGCATGTTGAGTTTTACATTGAATTTATGATCTTATGTAAAGCTTTTTGTAAAATCTCAACTCACGGTTAAATAGCCCAACAAACAAGCATCATAACCACATAAAAGCATTTGAGCTTAGTACACAACAGGTCCACCACGGAGATGGTTTTTGATTACATGCTGATTTTTTCGCGAAAAAATAACTCGGACAATATTGTGAGGGTTCTCTACTTCCCCCATAGAACCCTCTATTATAGCGGTTACCTATAAGTCTCAGTCGGCGTGTTTGCTCTGTCCCGTCCTTAGCCGGTGTAGAAACCGGACACGTACAATCTATTGCACACAGAGAAGAGACACGACCAAACTCATTCGGGATCTGACCGTCATGACACACACTTGGTTTTAATTCGTCATCGTGCGTGTATAATTTCATTCCCTTTTAAAGGGCGAATTATCTTAATTGTCATTTGCCTGAACCGTAATATAATTAGTTGTCACTGTTAATAAACTGATCCGACAGTTATAATAATGGACATTGTGCCTAAAGTCACCTTTATTTTAAGTTAGAATAATTACAACCCCTCACAGTGGTGGAGATCCGTTGGTTCGTTTCTAACCCTACCTACTCTCAGTCATGGCCGGTTCCTTCACAGACCTGATGGCCCAAATGCCAAGATTCGATGGAACATCCGACATTTCTA
>JAHZNA010005531.1:0-12203 GCA_027743935.1 Sinodicranocentrus sp. ZH6 | reverse complement strand
GCTTGACGCTCCACTCATGTAACCTATAGCTGGAAGCGCTTACAATGGATATGTATCTATTTAGATGATGCTTTAATATTTATCATTCACATATGCTCTAAAAAAGGAAGTATGGGGAAAAGGAAATATTCCTACATTGTAAGGAAATGGAATAGGTATATGCTCATCGTAAAATGGAAACAAACGAATAATTTGTTTCTGGGAAGACAAGTAATGAAAATTTAAAGCGCAGCTAGTAGTTTAGAATTTTTATTTTGTATTCTAGTCTTCCCAAGCAAACCTAGAGGAGACTTTGGTTATTATAATTTTCAGAGGAAATTAACTTTTGTTGGTGTACTGTTCCGTTAACGAACTCAATGATTAAGCATATAAATAGCAAATACAAAATAGTTTGAGCCGAAATGTTAAAATTTCACCTTTTGCACCTATGGCAAGCACTCGTCGCCATCAATGGGACACGGGCATATGAAAAATGAAATCAAACTCAGTGTCATCAAAGCAAATTTAATTTCAGGGCACACTGCCAAAACGACCTCAACCCCGAACGCGCCCAACCTTTCCACTTTATTTTGAGCCAGAAATGGGAAGCTCATTTCTGAATATTTATTATGTAAATCATGGTTCGTGACGATGTGCTTTCACCTTAGTGTGCTTTTATGACTCAAAATAAAAAGGATCGCAATGCATAAAGCTATAAACTTTACCAGATTTCTAGATGGCAATATTCTTGGGAAATGTGTAGTCTAATTTCACCACGACATCTTTGCGCTGTGGGGATGCCATATCTGGTATCTTTTCCATTGGTTATAGTGCATTGAAGCGTCTTCTTTCTTGTTGTCATTCTTATATATTTTAGAGCTCTGATTTGGATTTTCGCCTTACATTGAATTCATTAGTTGTGTTCTTGGAATGACGGAAGGAAAATAATTTATATTAACCTCATTGTAATACCGCTCCAACCGCATATGTTCCATTGGACTACGTATACATACATTGAATGATCATATCAATTTCGAAGAAAGATTGTATTTGCTTATATAGACAAAGAAATTATTTTAATGATATTAGTCCCAAGGGGGAAAACCGTAGGGGATGGAACAGACACTAGTTTTTTATGTATGTATACAATGAATTAAGCATTAAGTAGAGTTTATAAAGCCTTCACTACTTTTTTCCCCTTGAGCACTCTCACCCCGCATTTTTTTATGTATGAGGGAAATGAATGAACTTTATTTTTGTTTTAAGGGATTACGGAACGTAATCGTACATACATAATATGTGAAGGCATACATGTATATATTGCCTACTTGTTTCTGGGTTTCCGTATAGTGCGTTTTCTTTAGTAGGGAAACATGACGGTTTCAGAGACTCATAGAAATCAACGAGACAACAAAGACATAGTTTCCATCACGCGTAACTCCAACTTTTTTCCACTCCTCAGATTTCATGCAAAAGTGTTCTCTTCAATGGGGAAAGTTTTCAACGTAGGTATTCAGGAAAACGAGTGAAGTTGAGCAGGGATTTAGGAAGGAGTGCGAAGACAATCCCATTTTTCTTGAGTTTCTCCGGATAATTCCTGCAAATCTGTGTCATATTTCTTGATTTATGACTGACCGCCTTTTGCTCAAGCTCCTCATGGTATTCGGACCAAATCATCCTTTAAACTTGCCACTGGTCCAGGCAAAAGGAAACCTTGCCAAACTTGAAGACCTATTCATTCATATGTTTTACCCACGTATTTCATTCGACAAGTCTAGTCGCCTAGTCATAAGAAATACGAGAGTACTAAAGTATTAGAAAAATATTTCCAGAGACAGTTGCTACGGTATGTGTGCAACTTCCATAAAAGTCCACTAAGCGTGATTGCCCATTCCTACACACATGCTCTATTGTAACTCTACGTGAAACAGTGGAATTTTTTTGATGATGCGAACGCAAAGTTTTCTTATGAATGAGCAGCCAGAATTTAGAAACGTGAAGAAAAAAATCCTCCAAGTGCAGCCGCTCCGCTTTCTTTGTTACATGAAATTGTTGTCAGCCGCTATATATGATATGAATGCATATACATATGTACTCTTTCATTTATTCTACTATCTGGAAATCTCTTTTACTATATGATATTTTCTATGGTATGACACGAATGATATCAAGCAAATGGGGAGAAATTTCTTTGGCATAAACTTTTCCCACTACAGAACAAGTTTGAAGTAGGGGCTCTTCCAAAGTTGGAAGAAAATACTCCATAAAGTACTTGAAGCCACCTCTTTTCTCAATGAGCTGAACCAAATGGAGTGACAAATAAGGTGAAAATTCTTCAAAAGACAGTAATCCAGAAAAAGGTCTCTTATGCGAAGTAGAACAAAGAAGATTACAAAGTAAACGAGTGAAAATATCCCGCCGGACCCCATTATTTTTTCATGAAAGTAAGTATAGTGCTTTTTATATTCAATAAATAATAATAAATTCTTTATATTGTATATTAGAGCCACAACTATTTTATTGTACAGTCTGAATTAATGATTTTTTACAGTTTTTTACGCTGGTCAATGTGTTACACGATTTCCAAGTTTCATACTCTGACCATAAATTCATATTATTTTTTGTCATTCGGGTTCACCTACTACTACTACTACTACTGATATTATATTTTGTCTTATAAGTACTTTTACTTTCACATGAAAGATAATCCCAAGCTGGCCTACTTTTTTCTTTATTACATGATCATCTGCCGTGTTTACTATTTCTCTAAATATGTATCGAAGAATATACACGTTATACATTGGACATCATTTAATTTGAACTTGTAAGTAACCACTTTATATTGATGAGGATGAGCATTGTAACAATCCAAATCTGGAAAAGTCCCAATACCAAACGAATAAAATCACTTCCTGCTGTTGCATCAAACTAGTGCATCACGTTTCCTCACTGTAATTTTATCACATCAGAATGCACTGCACCATACCATATACTGCGCAATTTGCGCTAACCTAGGAGTGCAACGGGCTATAGAATATAGACATAGATCTAAAATAAAAAGTTTATTCTTCACAGTTGGAACAATATAAAGCTTCTCTTTCTGACTCACGTTATATACCAGACTTATTTATGCTTCACATCAAACTCGTTCTACGATCAGTTGCTCTAAACTGAGAATAGAGATATCTTAAATTTTTAAGTAAATCTACTATACAGAAAGTGAGGCTAAGACTAGATTACAATTCAAGTCTATACAGATAGAAAAAAAAGTTTCCTTACTTTCTAAACTGATCCTCCTTTGGGATTTGAGATACGTTTAGAATAGGTAAATATTCTTACATAGCCAATAAGATACTCGAAATACTACATATCACTAACCAAGAGGTCGTCTCATCCGACCAATTATCTTTGACAGCCCGCAACAGTTTTTGGCAAAGGTCCCATAAATCATAGGATTCGCACAGGAGTTGGCAACAGCCATGACAAATAGTCCATCTTGAACCCGGGGATCCACTCCTTGAGCGCCTTCCCAATCAAACATGTACCTAAAATGGAGGAAATAATGAACAAGATAAATCGACACTTTGTTTCCGTCATCACTCTACAAAATCCCACTGCTATTGCTACTATATCCCTTCCTGATGGCCGTTTGGGATCCTGTTAAGCTATTTTTCATATCGTTTACGGTTTACCCACGGCTAGATCAAAGAATTCTAATAAATGGAATAATCTTCTTTCATGGAATTTTAGAGATAGGTAATAATGTATATATCCTTCGTTTTATAATGCGCTCTTTTATCTGACGTGTGGTTTTCCATTGATTTTTGTTGATAGCCAATATGAACATTATCAGGGTCATTATTACGAGGGGAATAAAGTTGTTTATATGGGATAAAGTATACTTCAACAGTGCATGTTATGCTTTCACCTTAATAGTTACTTATTAGTGTTTATTATATCCCGTCATCAACAACTATCTATCATAATTTGCTGACTTTTACGTGGCAGTTGCTGATGCTGTTGGGACTTATAATATGATCCAGGTCTTTTCCCGTTCCTTTAGATAAGCTAGTAGTGTGTAGTCAGTTATGTCTTTCGAAATGGTTATATGTCCCTAAGCTAACGTAATTAATGACGGTAAACGCTCCAGTGCTCTATGATATAGCTATGTACAATTATTCATAGGAATGTGAATCTAGCATTCACTTTCCGACAGATGCCTTTTTGGTTTTGTCAAAAATATATGCTGCACAAATCATTTTTCCCCTTTATGAAAGGAAACTATTGATGATAGTTGAATTTAGCCTTGACGGAAAGGAAATTATAGTTGATTCAATCCTCCACCACTTAAGCTTTACTCAACATGTACAACAGCTAAGTAGGTATGTACTTTGTTGAGAGGAATATATACTGATATTGATACACCTTATATAAACCAATGAGTTGAATTGTAGATTGTAATGTATTTCGAGCCATTCAGCTAATGTCTATTCTGAAACACTGAAACCAAACCACTCACTAGTGAGAGTGGAGTTCAGTGTAGCCGCGTGAGAAGTAAAAAGCTCTGGTTTAGAAAGAAAGAGTTAAATGCTGTTTTTATAAAGTCAAGTTCTATACAGCACAACCCTAAAATAGATTTCTTTACACGCGAAACTTTTTCCTCATTATATAGAGTCACACAAAAAGCGGCTGACAAGATAATACACCCACAGTAAACAAAGGGGAGAGAAAATTGGAGAAAATTATATCAAGAGGTATTCCTGGCTAGGGTAAATAGACAGCAAGGATTAAATTCTGGAGAGTAAGAGGAATTACGAGAGGGATTAAGGTAAAAAAGAGACGAGAGTGATGAATTTCTATGCACGCCTTTTACCAACACTAGCACAAAGCATCTTCTTGCAACAATATGGATGATTAGGGCAAATTTTGTTTTTCTAGTGGAAGAATAGAAACTTTCTTATCTTGTATTTGCATTTTGCTCGGATGAAACTTGTCTCTTGAAGTTGAGAAAGCTATGAAAGAACCAAAGCGGCACGCTCACTATGTTATTGAGTAAATGAGCGGATGGAATCACTCAACCGTCAGGGAGNGCAAATTTTGTTTTTCTAGTGGAAGAATAGAAACTTTCTTATCTTGTATTTGCATTTTGCTCGGATGAAACTTGTCTCTTGAAGTTGAGAAAGCTATGAAAGAACCAAAGCGGCACGCTCACTATGTTATTGAGTAAATGAGCGGATGGAATCACTCAACCGTCAGGGAGAAGGATGTACGTATAATATATAAAAGAAACTCGGGGAAGAAAATCAACTTTCATAAATGAAAAGAATAGCGTTGGCATTTTTTATTATACAATATCCAACTTTTTAAGCAGAATAATGATTCTGTATGCAGACGCAGACATACCTAAAAGAGCTGACAATGGGTACAAGATTCACTACTTCCTGTTTTGGTAAAACTAGAGCAAGTGAAGATATACACAAGAATACATTTCTAAATGATGAGTGCTGTTGGGCCCGTGCGCGGTCATTTTATCAATTATTTTTACCTACGAACTTTTCACCAAACGCTAGTTAGGTGACATAAAGCCTTTTACCAAAATATTTTTTTAACCTAATTTCAATTTCACCAAAACAATAAAAATATACTTTATCACAACAGTCGAGAATAAAAATATATTACAAGTGCATGTTTCCTTTCCGGTAATGTTCATTATAATTTTCCAACCAAATATATCAAAGGTGAGGACCGTAGTAACTGGTCAACTTTGCCATACCCGAAATAACATTAGTCCGAGTTCACTATGATTGTCCAAATATTCCAAATCTCTCCCTACTGTTGTATTTTTAAAAATTCATTCATTGGGTCACACATTCAATAGCCTACCCCGTCACTTGACCTCCTCCTAATACAAGACCGCGCAGTATCGGACCCCAGAGGTAGTCCTACCCAGAACCTTGTAATCCAATGAGCGTCCGGCTCCCATCCAAAGCAAATAAATTATTTTGTTTCTGGGCAAGTCAAGAAAAGAAGTATTATGATTTTATATGATGTGTGTGCATCGGGATGGATAAACAATTTGTCTGGTTTAGTTTGGTTAGGTTAACGGACAAGGTTAAATTAGGAAAACACCAACCTTTGAAATATTTTAGGGACCGATGACAAAGTACGATGCTGAACTAGATTAAGAAATCACGTGATACATGCAATGCCATAATTACAATCACCGAAAATCCTAATATTTTCGATAAAACTAATATTGTGACAATTCATGTTGTTTGCTTAAAAGGTGAAGGAGAAATAGAAAACCGCCTAGGAAATACGAGAGGATATGTTTGCTAACATAATTTATGATTAATTCAGGCATTTTATGACTATTAAAAGGTTTGTGAGTTTATTTTTTAAAGCTCCAGCTATCGATCAGTAACCCTGATCATTATGATTTTTGGTGATTTGCATTTTCGGCAAAAATGCATATGAGGTAAAATGCACATTTGGTAAAAAACGTTCGGACATGCAAACCTATTGGTGAAAAAGTTCTAGGTAAAATAACCATTGATAATTGGTGCATTTTCCACCACAGACAACACGAGTTTATACATCTAGTCATTTCATTTTGCTAAGGTGTAAGGATAACACAGAGGCTGCAATCGTAAACAGTGTTTAAACGTACTACAAAATTACTACGAAAACTTCGAGGAAACGACAAAAAAGTTGAAAAACACTTGGACAATACGTGTGTGCATTCCATCCAGTAGCCGTAAGGCATTTAATAGCCGCATGAATGACTTTGCAAACGAGGGAAAAGAAAGTTTATTTTGCAAAATGAATGCAGTTAAGGGGCTGTATGAAGGTGTGTACTAAGTACTGGAAACAGTCGCTAATTGTAGCGGAAAAATTCCTTTTATGCATAACTTTTCCTGAAGTGAGCAACTGTTTCTCCCCCGTTTCAAGACTTGCGGGATCAAGTATATTATTGCTCGCAAAGTAAGTTTATTGTTTTTTTCTCGTAGTCCCGTACTCAAGATGTGGTGCGCCGAAGAAAATCAAGTCTCAATTCTCAAGCGACTTGCAATTCAATTCAATTCAAGCCAATTCAATTCAAGCCATGGCTTGCATATTTTTTTAAAGAATTGAATTGAACTTGATTATTCAGACTTGAATTGAGTTGAACTTGAATTTTTAGGCTTGAATTGAATTTTCTTTGTCAAATGGTTCATTTTTCGAAGCTTATAATGTATTTTCTTACATAAATAATGTCATTAACTCAATATTTGTGCATACTTATATTTTACCTTTAGTTTTAGTAAATAACACATCAGCTGTCACGTTTATGCAGGCAAAACAATGATAGTTTGCCTAAAGTATGCATATGTAGGTACATACTCAATTCGATTCAAGTACTTGAGAATTGACTTGAATTGAATTGAATTGATTTTTTTACTTGAATTGAAATAGACTTGAATTGAACTTGAATTTTTAGACTTGAGTTGAATTGATTTTCTAACAAAAAACTATGAATAACTTTCAGCTTAACACTTAATAGTCATAAAAAAATAGTCTGATAGTTGAAGTTTGATAACCACATTTTACCAAAGAAAATATTGCTTTTCGCAAGTGGAAGAGAGGGTTATGGCATTACATAGTCGTTTAATGGTCAAGGGACACTACTTTACACCATCGGGGACACTACTTTACACCATAGCATTGGTGGTACCCTAAGGCTTAAAATTGATCCAATGAATCTCATTACCATTGAAGAAAACGCGCTTGCACAACTGCTCATAATGCCACGAAAAGGGTAAAAATATATATTTTCTTCCACAGACAACAGAATTAAAAGTCCTGCATTCCTTCATATTAAAACATTTTTCACAGCAAGGAAAAACTTTCACATTCATCCAATAACGATTCTATTATGACTCTCCTCAGAAGAGAGTATAATCAAATAGTTTTTGAAAGCAACTTTTTCCTATTAGTTTGTCTACTGGAATATAACTGTCAGGGTTTCTAAGCCCAACAGCGATATTTTCCCCGATTTCACAATAACAGCACAATGCCTGCTAGTACCAACTTGGGCATCTCGCCTTGAATGCTGAAAAGGGGAAGGAAAAGAGGGATAAAAGACCGGCACTTAAGTTTTGTGCTTCAATGGTTCTCCTGTGAGGCAGAATTCCTTGTAAGGATGCAGTCATATGCAGGAAAATGACAGGGACAGCGAGGACCATTAAAATTTTTGCAATTTTCTCCTTCACAATTGACAATGTTATCAAAGTGAGGACACACACACGTGACTTGAGGGACCTTTCATCATACCAGAGTTAAGACGCCTTTATGTGGGTATATGCTTACCACAAAGTCATTACGACGTAAGGAGTCCAGCAGAGAACGAACACGACAACGATCACAATTGTCATAACCAGTGTCCGGTTTTTAGCCCTAGACATAGTAGATGCAGCATTTTCGCTTCGTCGAAGGACTAGATGGGTTCGGTTACTGTTTACTCTTCCCAAAGTAACGACATCCGGAGAAGGGGATGGTGCGTGGCAAAATCGGCCAGTGCTGCTAGTGCTATTGAGACTAGTCGCATTCATGGTTGAGCAAGTACTCCCAGCAAAACTGCCTTCTTCTGATGAATATTCCCCTTGGTCGACACCACCATGAAGGTGGGTTTTGCTTCGGCCATGAGTATTGCCAGTGCCAGTAGACAATTTGGAATGATTTTGCTGGTGGGAATTAGCAGTTAATGTTGTTGTAGTGCTATTGGAATTGGAATTTGAAGTTGTGACTGTTGCAGATTCGGTACCGCGACGACCTGCAATTCAAACACTCCGTTAAAGTCAATATAATTACGAAAAAATACAAAAATAGCTGTTTTCAGCTTGTAATAATACAGGTTTATGAGATGTTGCTTTGTATAATTTTATTCAGCCGAAGCATACATCCTTTTTATGCATAGCTGCAATATTTGTTTCGTTCAGTTACTGCTTCTGCGTGTCCGTGCCGTTTAGGCTCAAAAATTGAATATTTTATATTTGGTACAATGAATCATACACAGTGTATGTCATCACGTGCTAAAGTACAACGTAAGGACGGACATAAACTTTTGTTTTACAAGCTTCTAAAATCCTAATAAAACGAAGTTGGAAACAAATAAAATGATTTCTTATGAATTTCGTGTAAATGTATGAATTCCTTTGCATGTTCCCCGCTGACACGGAAGTTTTGTCATGAATCATCATGTTTACAACGTAGACACAAAAAAATATTGCACTATTCATCACCCTCTTCAATTACAACGCAGTAGGGTTTTTGTTTTCCCCTTTTTTGGGAGAGCACGATAATACTTTTGTATTCTCGACTCGATGTCGTTTATACATGCATACTCTTTTATTCCTTCAACTATTTCTTCCAACGAATTCACATTTAATTTTTGTACCTTTTTCCACAGTAAGAATGAAGGGATTATGGAAGAACATGGTCACCACATGACTAAACCATATTTCACATTTAACGCCTCTTCTTTCACCTGCCTACTTAAAGTTTACCCGACTTTACCTGGGGAGATGTGCGCCTATACTGGAACAGCGATCATCATTCAAAGGTTATTTTAATCGAACGGTGAACAGAAGCATAGGAGCACCATACTACGCGTTTTAGATATCTCATCCTATATGTAGTTAAAAAGTTACTTCATAGAATAGAACACACATGAATATTTTAGTCTACACAATATTCTACGAAGATTCGAAAGTATAGATTATGCATGCGACCTCGTGGACATTCAGATGCAATGAGTCGGAAATAGCTTTTAGGCATCTTCTTGCATAACAAAAGAAAAAAGAGATAATCAAACTTTCTTCGAACATATCGTGCAGCAGCAGCGCCTTGCTTCTTGCATGAAATGGAAAACCATGTCGCATACATTTCATCACATTTAGATAACATTACTTTGCTGATTGCCTAAACATTTAACTACAATGAGAACAGGTAATAGGGAAAGTGGCACAGTGGGGTGAATCCAATTTTTCTGTTTCCAAACGAGAGCTTTTAGGCTGTACAAAATCGAATGTCTTTATGGAAGTGAAGCATGTCTGAATTATGATCGCACAACGACATATCTTAAAGATAAACTATATCTTGAAAGAATCCACTTGACTTTAGTAGCCGACTATGCACAACTTTTCCCATAGCGGCACATCTAATCTTTAATGTATTTGCAACACAAAAGCAAAGACGCCATATCTAAACGAAGTGTGCAATATTTAGGTAAAAGGGAATTCAACACTACGAATATCCCATCCACAAATCTAGTTTTCATTTGATTCGAGAAAGCGAAGCTTTTAGGTGAGGTTTTCGTTAACCCGTACCGTCATCATCACTAGTGCCAAAGAAGAAGTAAAAACTATGTGGAATGATGAGAATAAATGTCTTTCATTCGTGCGTAATATCTGTTATCACATGATTATCATTTACCTGAGGGACTTCTTATCGACATTCGGAATCTAATACTTAGTCGGTTTCTTTGATGAAGTTCTTCAGAGTGGATAGGCTCGGGATTCTGCTGATGCGCCTTCCTGATGATTTTTATTAAGATGGCAGTGTACGTAAAAATGATGACGACGAGAGGAGCAAAGTACATTGCGGAAACCGAAAAAATGCTGTACATTCTTACATCCTCTGTATTTTTCAGAAAGTCGTTGGTTACACACTGCTTGAACGAAGGGAAGTCTGGATGGGACGCAATACTGAAGAGAATTGCCTGTGAAATTAGGAAAAAACAGGATGTCAATGTCATTTGCAATGCATTAGATTATACCCCATTCGAACATTATGTTATGATGGCTGTACACAGCTTGTCAAGCGGAAGTGAAACCGATTTAACTGATAACTGATGCAACATAAGATGTAGGCAGTTTGCTAAATTTGAATTTTTACATTTCCTTCTCACTACGCAGACACATCAATCTGTTAAATTTACTGTTTAGGAACTCACTCAGGGTTGCTGTAACGTGGAATTATTTTCCAAGAATAAACAGTTGAGCTTACTTGGCAAATAAAAACAACATTGATGGCAATTTATTGTACTTCGAATTCGCACTTTCATGTGCTATTTGCACGCATACAAAAAGCTTCTTTTTCTAAATTCGATATTAGGTTTTTAGTACTTGACACTAACAAGTGGAAGGTTTGTGTTTGTGTATCTAGTAGACGCCACAGGGTTTACGCTATAAGTGGAATAAATAGAAATGTCAACGAGCTTACATTATTTAAAAAAAGCGCATTTCTAAACGGAATAAAACCTTGTGTGTACTTAGGTCTGGAAAGTTTGGTCTGGAAAGTATTATTTTCAGAAATGATGTCTCAATTCAAGTGAAGTGTCAAACAGGACAGGTCTAAATTGTGTAAAGTAAACATTAGTTTTTGCCAAATAAGCAAACTGCTCATGGCGGTATTAAAAGTTTTTGGAAACTTCAGTTATGTACATACATAACATACTGCTTTTCAGCTCGAAACATTTTCCAGACTCAAGTAAAATCCCAAATATTGCTCTAGCTGTGTTTTTTTAAACTATGAGTTTCAAAATTTTCCTCACTGTCGAACATATGAGTATTTTCAAATACTTGACTTGAATATTTATTACTTAAACATGTATAAATGACAAAATATTATTTAGCAAGGTTTATAGCCTGAAGGAGATATAATCCTAAAAGTTGGTAAAATAGGATATAGGATCGGGTTTCTTAAAATGAAGTTTAGTTGGTGTTAAGTTTTGCTCTCCTTTCTATGCATATATACAAACTCCCAGTGTATTTAGAAGAACTGTACAATTCACATATTAAAGTATTGTGCAAAATAACTCCTAAGTAGAATAAATTCTCAGCTATACATACATATTAATGCATGCATACTTCATCATCTAAACGTAGCTGGAGTTGGATTGGAACCAACACATGCAGCATAGCAGTAGGTCACATTCAGTTTCTTTTCGTCCAGCCGCAAAACGTGACAACTTGTTAAAGTAGCTAGTAAATAAAACCTGGGATACATAAACTAAACTTTGTGTTTTCTCACAAAACTTGGTAAATTTAAATATATGAGCAGTTACTCCAGTTAGCTATAGTGACGTACAATGTTTCAGTACTCTATGTTTATCAGCTCGCAAAAGGTTTGAGCGAGCTTATGAAATCGTCTGCGCCGTCTGTGTGTGTGTGTGTCTGTGTGTC
>JAHZNA010005530.1:0-11030 GCA_027743935.1 Sinodicranocentrus sp. ZH6 | reverse complement strand
CATGCTGTTGATAACACAATGAGACAACAAAGAAATCCCATTAGTTTTCTTCCTTTTCAAAGAACTATTATTTGTGTGTTACAAGCAAGTATATGGAATGGGGGAGTTGATAAACACACATTTCGAAGATGGTTAGAGTCCAAATATCAGAACTACATTAAGCATTTTTTTTGTCAAACAAGTCACTATTCTTTGAATACATATATTAGATTGGGAAACGGGTGGCAGTTGACTGGACAAAGTGACAATGAGCGTAAACAACATTCTTTTGAATAAACCTAGACAATATAGAAATATCTTGAGGATATGCTAGGACTCATCAAAAGGAATTGTGTTGTTTACGTATTTTCAGTTAAACATGCCCTTCCTATGCCTTAAGAAAACGTACCATTTTCATTTGTAATTGTCAAAATGGGTGTTCTTATTTGTGGCAAAGGTTGATTTGCCGCTGGAGATGACGCATTGGGTAGCTTGTGGGAAATGGGTAGATGTCTTCTTGCAAACCAAGAGCTGCCAAGTCCTCTCTTGGAAAGTGATAATGTAGCGTCGAATGACTTTGATCGATTTCCTAAGAAAAAAAAACAAATCAACAGCGAAAATGTTAAATTACATTGTTCAAAAGAGAAAAAAGACATGTTATTGGAATTCGCCAAGTACACATTGTACTGAAATGAGTTCAAGAAATGTTTACAGAGTGAATGGCAAACAAAAACTTTGTAATTTTCTCTTTCCCTTGTACTTATGTTTTAATGAAAACAGGAAATTCTCTAAGCTTCGTCAAGCGTTAAAATGGAAACCATAAGGTTAGGCAACTTGTTCTCTGTGGCGTGGAGAGAAACGTATGTGTGGTTGTGTGTAACGTGTAACTCTAGTCAGTTGGGAAATTTCATTTTTTTTCACTAGAACGCACTTTTCCAGCTAATCTCGGCAATTTATTTATAACCGGAATGAAAAATGTAAAAACTATGAGCTTTTTCTTTCTTTTTCTCCATCCCATTAGAAACTTCTGGAAAGTGACACTGTTACATTTTTGACAAATGCATTTATCTCTAATGAAACTAGATGGAAGCTGCCAAGGTGAGGATGAATTTCGGGTAAACAGGATTAGTTAATTCCATACTCCAGTCTATGATATTGTAATGATACGTGGTAGACATAACATGTCAAGAAGACAAAAGAGTCTACAAAAGTGAAAGAAAGGAAATAAGATGAAAACAGACTTCCATAATGAACTGACATTTTCTTCCACAATAGCATAAGGGAAAGGTACTCGAGGTTTTCCCCTCGTAAAGTTTTCTTTTATTTCCCAAGCAAAGTGCTTTCTTTCACTCTCACGTAGAATTATTTACAGGAAAGAGTGAATTCATGAGAAATGTTTGTCTCTTATGACCATCATCATAACGAACAGGGGGAGATAGAGGAAATGTAGAAAAATGAATTTCTTTGGAAGGACGGAAGTAAATCGGGCATACTCGTAACAAGATAACTTTTCCATTATTAATAAAAATAACCTCGGGAATAATACAGCTCCAGTGCAAAAACATATCTACTAGAAAACCGTGACAAGATGGATGAAAACTTCATTGCATAAAAAAACCAAAAAATTTGTGTGTGTGTGTGAGTGTATATATGTGGTGTATATTTATTATTACAATACATTTTGTGCTACCACTATTTGTTTTAATATGGAGGGAAAATCTGATATGATACAAATTACCAGACGTCTCCGACAGAATGAGTGGCAGATATCTGTAGAACCTGGAACTGAAAGTGTTGGGTAGAAATAAGGTAGTAGTGGTGAAGGTATGAAAGGTAGAATACTATTTACAGTTTTCTTTCCTGGGAAAAGTAAACTTTCCTTAATTTTAATAAAAGTTGGCAGACCGCAAAAAGAACTTGCCTTTTACCTAAAATTCCTGATAGCAAGAAAAGGGTAAAAGATAAAGTGTGCTAAGGTGCACTACTTTTCGACGTAAGTTTTAAAGGAACGCCTCTGAGAATTTTCTTCCAAATTTTCGACTTGTTCAATATTTCACAAGTGTTTGTCGCCTATGAACTGGTATGTGTATGTCTGTCTTCTATACCGTGACAAGAAAGCTAAAGTGATCTTTACGATGGGATGTTTGACTAGTAGAGGATGTGTGTTTGGAAAGTTTAAGCACTACCATTCTATTCTGATTGCTAGTGTTTGATCAAAAAGGGAAGAAACAAGTGGAGCTATTTTCAATGTCCTGGTATCCCATCCTCCATTGTTGAATACTTTTGAAGCATTGTATACAACTTTTGAGCAACGTCTCACAAAACCCCTCAGAATTAAACATTGTTTTATACAGATAAACGTTAATTTTTCCCGTAAAATAAAATATCTACAGGTGCAAATGCCACCAATAAATAACATTATTGCTAAATTAAAGCTATTAGACATTTCTCCTACAAACTAACTCTTCTCCTGAAAATTTAAAAGAAGAAGTTACAAGTTCCTCAAGTCGTTATGCACAAAATGTGCATCTCTTGTGTAAACAAAAATTATGTTGATTTACTACAGCTATTTTTAGAATCAGCAATTCTAATAAATGCGTCTATTTCGTCACTAGATAAAGACTGTCATTGTATTTGCAATACAAACTAACTTTCCTCGCCTTGCAGGTTTACCCTAGTAAAAACTTGTACAAAATGATGATGGATCGTTAGCGAAACTGTCAAGCACTTAAAGATTTTGCAATCAACCTGGGCTTTGCATCCAAGCATTACATTATCATTCTCGTTATAAACTTTCTTCCAACTGGGAAAGGAATGCAAATATACAAGTTACACAAAGTTATATCCCTTGCAATATCAGCTTGCCCCAGTCGCCAAAGCCAGCAGCATCAATATATGCACAAGTCCCTGCAGTTTTGTTTTATGGTTTGCAGTAAAGCCCTAGACTCTTATGAAAAACTTTTCCTTCCAGTATCCATCCACCTTAGCATAGTTTGGTAACATCCATCTTGTAAGTATTTTTGCATAATTTAGCCACACTCGACGTTGGCTTATAATGAGGAGGAAGGGGTAAGCGGAAATGGAAGCTCAATACCTGAATTTCTCATTTCCTGAGATGGAATCAACTTACAAGTTTCCACTTGGTTTTTTTCCTCAAATCTACATACAAATCTTCCTTCTTCCAAACCTACATAGTGTGTATATTTATGACTAATAGATTTTAGATTTTGATCTTCCTAGATGAAAAAAGTGTATTCTTTAGAAAAAAGCCGTACAAAAAACCTCCACTGTGAAAAGTACAAAAAAACCAAGAATATTGGAGGATAGAATAGTTCGTTCTTTTTTATATTCTAAAGAATACAACTGTACGCGTCAAACCAAACGATGCATCTTCTTCTCCAGACGCTTTTCTGCGTAGAAGCTATCCTGAACTTTTTCAGTGTTCACCTTTCTCTCGTTAGTAAACGTATTATTACAAAATGTAAAAAGCCCTCTACGGCTTCTCCCCTATTTTTAACTCTAGTTCGTCGACAAAACAAAATCCCTCAGATGGAGAAAGCCAACTTTTTTAATTTACGTAGTTGAAGGTTTCCACTTTCGTCTTTGTCAGAAAATACGGATCTCTCATCCGGTGTGTGCTATTCAACAAAATATGAGAAGTTATTCGAGAATATATATTTTTATTTATGTTAGTTTTCAGTTGAAAGCTCTATACGCAGAAACAGAAACCAATATTCTCTCTTAAGTATGCTTTGACCATTCCCTCTCATCACGTCCCTGTTTCTATGTTTTATTAGTTAATGAAAGTTGTGGAGAAAAACAAAGAGTGAAAGGTTGTTGTGCTCCACTTTTGCTATGGGTGCTATACACACTG
This sequence comes from Sinodicranocentrus sp. ZH6, assembly GCA_027743935.1. Taxonomy (NCBI): domain Eukaryota; kingdom Metazoa; phylum Arthropoda; class Collembola; order Entomobryomorpha; family Entomobryidae; genus Sinodicranocentrus; species Sinodicranocentrus sp. ZH6. Next base: position 7,177 of record JAHZNA010005530.1, on the reverse strand, counting down.
TGTGTATAATATCAATTAAAACTGGTACATTTACTGCGGAATTCGTGAAGCACGAGGAATATTTGATCTAGTTTACTATCAAATATAGGTATATTAGATTGTGAATACGAGGACAACAAACAATATTCCTTTCCACTTTTCCCTCACAAGATTGAGGAATCTCCATCTTCATGAGAGAAAACCCGTAGAAATTACATGTCAAGGTCTTGTATGAAGTATGGATGACTTTTATGACTTGAAAAGTCCATTAAAACAAATTGCATTTCCTCTTGAACACTAACAACTTGTAGGTGCTTATTCGACCACCTCCATAATTATATATTACAGAGGATGGAACCCATTACAAAAAGTTGAAATTCCTTGGAAATACTGAGACATCGAGAAAGCACCCCTTTTTATTATGGGAAAAGGGGATAATTTATTACCCAAATTTGAGGGTGAAACACTGCCATCACTTTGGTCGACCGTTCCTGTGCTGCTGATTTCTTGGGCAGAAGATGTGAGACATTTTAGAGTTTCCAAATCGCCTGTGCTCAGGACAATACCTGCAGATGTGTCTGAAGCCCGTCGTTGGATAGGAACTGGGTTATTACAACCATTCCCATCATCCAGATCTGAAGTTAAGCTGAAAGTTATTGCAGGTGTTGGCCCACGACATACGGCAGAGTCGGAGAAACGTCTTGAATCGTAGAGCGGACTCTTTAAGAATAGATTTCGTTCGTTTTCAGTCATCTCATCTCCATCCAAACCTTCACCTTCTGGATCCTCCTCTGTGCTTGTTGAGAAGGTCGTTTTCCTTCCAATCTGAGAAAATAGGAATAATGCAAGAATGTATAAAGTTGATAACATTTCACTCGATCTATATATCATTACGTATGCATTTATCTCTGTTCCTTGGGGAAAAAACTTTATCAAGATTTATATCCTTGTTTCTCCAGAATGGACTCAATCGAATTTAACCCTATTGCTGTACCACTACACTACCTGAATGAGATGGATAGGAACTAGCTGACTGGAATTGATGCAATAGTGATGTGATGCCCAATTGAAGTAGAGTGAAACAGATGTATATATAATATGTTGAAGGAGAGAGTAAAAAAAGTTTCCTACTTTCTATATCTCTTCCATCCACAGAAGAGAGGGAAAGGATAAGAGATTGAAAGGTAGATTTCAATTTACTTGTGAATTCAATTTCATTCATCCACTCGATTTGGAACATCACGCAACAGATATCCTCGTAGAGAAAAGAAGTACATAGCATATTTAGGCTAACTTGTTATTTTCCACTTGCAATAAGCCAATTTGGCAAAAATAAAGTTCAGAGTTTTTTATAACGAAAAGGGAGGTAATGGACCATCTGGGATTAAAATAGGGAAAGTGAGAGAAGTTCACTAAAAAGTGCATGTGGTACTTGCTGCTTAGTATCTCATGGTCAATATGTTTCACACTTCCTGTCTAGTACCAAATGGACAGAGGAAAAAAATGATGGTGGCTTTTACATAAGGAAAAATAACTTTGTGTTATTTGAAGCTTCATTATGGAAAGAGATGGAATCCTGCCAGATAAAAAAAAAAACTTTTCCAAATGGACCTGAGCAATTTGGAGGAAGAGCAATAAATATACATCAAATTGACTGCACCCATAATCCAAACTGTTAGGCAGCGGTTTTTCATCCTCCCAAGTAATATCCCACACGGGAAAACTCTCACTTCTGCATTTCATTGATTATTTGCTATTTTATCAGATTGAAGTAACACTGGTAAAAATCAATTTGAACAAAAATACACACTTCCATAAATGCTTGCTCGTAATTGCTGGAATGGAAATGCTACTCGACCATTTTTATCGATTAGCGGAAAAGCTTATGGCACTTGCTCGTAAAGAGTTATTCTTCACTACAGTAAGCAATGCTACTTTTGAAAAATTATACAAACACCATTTCATTATACTGGTTAAGAGAACTACTGAAAATCTAATTTAAACACAAAGGATTTCCCAGACCGTACAATATCCCTCCTTTTCAAACAAATTTATCCATTTACCGCTAGTTTACCCTGTGCACATTTTACTGAGTAGATTAATTCCAGGAAAAAGATAATAGAGCTTTGAAGAGCTTTTTTGGCAACTCACAAATGTAAAGGAAACTGGTGATGTAAATGATGGCAACATAAAATGATGAATACGTTTTTAGTAATCCCTCATCTTCATTCATGCCGTTTCACCCACCACATATGATGACATCACTTTCACAGGGAAAATCACCCGGGTCATTTTTTATACTTTTGTGAAAGCAGAGAATTACCAATTCTCCTCATTTGCACTAACACATCTCCCATCCAGAATGAATCTAGCACGGAATCAATTTAATACCTTTTCGAATCAGTCATTCTCACGTGCATGTGGTATATCTCCTTTTAACTTCATTTTCTACAGCATTTTCATTAATTACTAAACTCATTGATGCATGCAATTCTCTGTCAGTGTGCTAGTCTATTCAATTTTCCCAAAGCAAGTACCATAGGGGATCCTTTATTGCGCTACTAGAAGTCTTCCTAGCATATATGAAATTCAGACGACTCACTCAGTTTAACTTATATTATTACCGCTGGCAAGTGTAAAAGTAAAGACTGTGCCGGGATTAACTTACCGACTGGAGTTCAACATATTTATCCGCGTCAGAGCCTGGGTTTTTCTGTATTCTAATCCTTACTTTCCTCGCAGACCCCCCTGCTGCGCCTACTGACGAGGAGGTAGATGAGCCTGAAAAGATTTGTTGAGCAAGTTAAACACATTTTGGGAGCATTTAATATCTACTCCTGCTCCAGCCCACAGTGTCGTTACCGTTTGTATTAGTATTATTGCCACCATTCCCAGATCCCACTCCGTCTGCTGAGGAGCCACTACCGCCAGCATTAGATGAGGAGGCAACATACGAAGAAAACGACGCTAGGGACGAGTTACGCCTATAAGCAGATGGAGATGGGCCGGCTGATGAAGGAGTGTAAATGTTCCGGTTGAGTTGACTCAACGATCCAAAAGTTCCCTGAGCGTACTTCAACCCTCCTCCAGAGGAACGTGAAGGTCCTGGACCACCGGGATAAAGGGTGATATTTGGTGTCGAGTGTTTCCTTTGGTTGGCATTTGTAAAATCTCGAATCAGGTCGATATCAGGTTTGTTCGGTTTGTATATCATAAGACCTCTTTCAGAGAGGCGACGTTGTTGGTGGGTTGAATACAATGCAAGAGCTCCGCCAGGCCCTGGTAGACTGCATCGCTTTTGTGCCAATGGGGACTTTTCACTTGCCTGTGGAATTCAAATAAAAGTGAAAAAAAACTTTAGTCGGGACTTTCTTTGTGGAGAAAACACCAACAGTGTATGAAAAAGGATGCTTCTGTAATGCTATACATTTTCATTCAACCAGGGGCATTGATAGCGGCTCAAAATGTCTTGTCTCTTCTTTCATGTTTCGCTCGGCGCACAATAATCAAAATCGTATAACTGCCTAAGCTACCTAAATAAAATAAAATGATGCTCCAGCTCGTATGAATACATTTTGCTCAAAAAAATTGAAAAGGTTTTCCGTTTTTTTCAGGCCAAGAAAATAGGCATTACAAAATCCCCTAATCCGATTAGCTTGTACAAATTAATTTTTCAATATAGAATACCGTTAACTTTCCCGCGATTTAATCAAATTTTCACCATATGTTTCTGGGTCAGAGCACCTTACAGTTGTAATCTTGTAAATTAATTTAATTATGGGAAGGCGCTTCTAAAGTGTGAACTTTAAAAGCTGTAAACTCCCTACAACAGTTTATCCCATTTCGGGCTCCCGTTTCGCAGCCATTTTGCCCCGAAATATTATTCATAAAAGTTTCAGGACTTTCCCTCAACTCGGAGTTTCTTTGCATATTTCTATGTATAATTTGCATTCTAAATACTTCTTAAAATGTCTACACTGCAATGAGAAATTTAAGAAAAGCCTATGATAAGGATTTCACTCTCTCCAAGAGTGAATCTACAAGCGGAAGCTAACACATGGAAATAGTTTCTTGAGAAGTTTAAAGAATGTGAAAATTTTCCCTACGCAGTTCTCCAAAACTCGCATAAAATACATGAATACTTGATATGACAAGGCTGGGTCGAGGTTTTGATTATTTTTTTATGAATTTTTGTAAACTCTCCAAAGCCTGGCGAATCCAAAAGTGTGTGCTTTGAATCTATTCAAACTCTCTCCCATTTGCATTTAATTATTACGGTGCACAAAAGTGGAACTTTGTTCCATCCCCAACTTTTTGTTCTCGGTAAGAGTGTAAACTCTGTTACATTTGGATGCTATACATGTTCAGCTATATTTGATACAAAGACACACTTTTTTTGCGTTTCCTCAGTGTGCAGATGCTGTGGGACTCTAGTAAATATTCAAAGGGCAGCTTATTCACTAAAGAGAACAAGTTTCCACGTTGGGTAAACGTGTTAACCTACTATGCAAAATCTTTGGACAAGCAAAGACCGACACTCCATAAGATACAACTTCTGTGTATTCTTCTCCGTCTCAAGAAGACATATATATCCTTGGAGAATTTACTGCTGGCGCATTTGCTTCTTATGATTCTTCTTTTGAGACAATTTCTGTCCCTTTACAAAGATCAAAATGATGTTTTCCTAGATGAAGATAATGATCATGCCGCGTGGAGAAGGAGAGAAAAACTCAAAGGATTTTCGAGCTACTCGTGGGCTACCAAACATTTTGACTACTTTACTTCACGTCTCTAGTAATTCATGTGAAACAATCAGCATGTTTTTATGACAGAAAACCGTTTGTATTAATAGCTTTTAGGTAGATCAACTGTCAACATGAAAAAGAAAACATTGGCAAGACTCGCGTTTCAATTAATGTCTCATAACACATGTAGCGCTTCGTCTGGAATGTTTAGCAATGAGGAATAACCCTTATCATTGTGTTTTACTTGGCAAAATATATATTTTAAAATCAGGGCACATCCAATGTAGATTATTTGTTTTACATAATACGTGCAATAATATAGCTTGAATAAATGAGAACAAGAACTAAAAGTTTTTAGTATTTTAGCAACGTTCATCCTATAATATACGCAGACGTAATTTTTTTCTTACGTAAATGTAAATGTCTCCAGCTGGATTCTCAGCCTTAATGAATTTTCTTCTCCGCTTCATACGTCATCCAGTTATTATATACGTCAAGAAATGGAGAATAAAATGTAAATAAGATATTTCACAGGTTTCAATCAAATGACGCAGGTAGACATGCAAGAACCTACTAGTAATGTTTTTGCAAAAACCGATTGGAATAGGAAATGACGACCATATTCTATATTTCATCACTTTCCAATGCCTTTCATACAAGGCGATTCTCAAAATGTCGATTCGTAGAAGTTGGAGACGGTGGCAGACATGCTTTTTCCAAAACTGTTTCAAGACTGATTCTCCTTGACTGTAAGTTAATAATCATAAAACAGTTAAGTATGTGAGTGGTTCCCTGCCATCTTCCCTAACGCTTTCCCTCTTTCAATTTTATTGCCTTGAACATTGTCGCATCTTAGATTGCACACTTTCTCTGTCTACCTTAACAAATGCTATCACCGCAAATGACAATAAGCAGAAGCTTGAAAACTACTAACGTCAGCAGGAAGGAGCTCTTCCATACTTTCATTTCTCTCACTAATTCTAACTTGATCAGAGGAGCATGAAACACAATTTGCAAACTTGACTCACAGCCTACATATTTTCTCGTTATTTCGTCTCTAACAGAGCTACTCACTATATTACTCACTACGGACTAAACATATAGTCACCCTCTTTTCCACCTTGTGCCTAAAAACTTGAGGCAAACCGCAATGAGAAAAAGTTTGCTTTCGCTGAGTGAGAACAAAAAGTTAATAACGAATGCGGACGGAACGTGAAGATACGTGAGATGAGATTGAACTGCTCAATTCTTGCAACGGAATTTGTAGCTGGAGTAAACACGAAACAATCTGCGGTAGCGGAGTGTAATTAAAAATCATGAAAAATTGTAACTTCCTGGCAATAAAGAATTGCTCTTTTAAGATGCGTCATTGCCTAATGAGCACTAACAGTCATTTGCTTGTTGTGCTTATTTTGAGCAATATAATCAGCGAAAACTTGGATCTTCTGATAAAATAATGAACTCGTAGTGCGCATCTAAGGTTTTGCATTTCAACTTTTTTTAAAAAAATTTCCCTTTTGCTGAAAGTGAAACAACGCGTATCGCATTTTTCATATTGTAGGATACATTACGCAACTATGAAGGGCTCGTGGGAACAACCACTTATAATCTAGTTTTAATAACGAATTACTCCATATATGACTGTGTAATTTCTACATGAATCTTTCACAATTTCAACGCTCCACTGGCTTTCTAAGGACGATAAACAAAATTGTAGTAATTATAGTGACTAGAGAGTATCAAAAATCTCTTAAAACAATACGTTTTGCCAATTTAACATATGCGCACAAATTTTTACTCCCTCCAAGCTAAACTTTCATAAAATATGCAATTAACTTAGTGCGTGATGCCTCGATCCTTGATATTTTTAACAAAACGGAAACAGTAACAGAGTTGTATTTTTTATCCGTTTACTGGATCATATGCCTACTTTGAACATTGCAGCGAATAAAAGTAAAACTTATAATGCAACAGAATTGCTTTCCACAGTAAATTCCTGACATAAATTTAAGCAGTGTAGTGTATCGGCATAGAAAAACAATTAGGTAGTGTCTGTTGCTCCATACAATCTTGAAAATAGCAGACACACAGCCTGAACCTACAGAACGTTGAGTAAAAACCAAGGCTGTGTTCACAGAGGAAAAAGCAAATAATATGGAAAGTAAATTATATGTTTGGTCATGGGATATTGCTCTCTTTTTTAGATACTCTCCTTCTCATCCGGGCTTTTCCTCAGGAATAGATTTATTGTTTATTCTATTCATACTTATTTTTAATAATATGAAGAGTACAACCTTGCAAATAACATATTTTTTCTAGTTTACATGCATATGACATGGAAATCAATGTTTCTTGTTTCACTAGTTTCTTTCTCTGTGAAATGAATGCATTTCATTTTAGCAAGGCTTTGATCTTCCGCTAGAAAAGCATATAAAATATACATTTCAGCAAGA
>JAHZNA010005529.1:0-10095 GCA_027743935.1 Sinodicranocentrus sp. ZH6 | reverse complement strand
CTCATGTACAAGTTTACCAGAGCGTATTACATTAGTTGGAACAGCATGCAATTCGTTATGGGATTGTGTACATTCGGACAGAATAATAAATGAGGAGTGAAGAGCCACGCAGGTTAGTGGTGATAGTCACTACAGGTGTGTGCAATCTTAAGTTTATACCTGTGAACAAGTTAGAATGCTTCCAGGGAAAGAAAATAATGAACTTGTGCTTCATCCAAGATATACAGATAAACTAGTTATTTTTTCTGGAAAATTATCCTTTCAAAATGTCAGTAAATTTTTTTAAAACTTTCTTTCGAATTCCTTTTCTAAGAAGAATGTTCATAGAGTTATAACTTTTCTAGCCTGTTTTGCACATTATTTTCAAACTTTGTTGCATACTATGAGCTCATTAATCAATTATATATATTTCCCCAAGGAACAAATTGTTTTTCAATTCGAGAGAAAAAACATGAGGAAATTTGTCTTTATGCTTTTCATGTGAGATTGTAACATTTGATCAATGACCACCAGCTGGGAGAAATCTCTATGTTTATTTACAAACCATTATTACGCCAGAAAGCATGATCATCAAAGATGAGTGGAGTAATAAAGAATGGGGAAAAGAGGAGTACAAGTACAAGTAACACACTATAATCAAAATTTCATCACACGCCTCCTTCGTCCTTAACATATCATCATAACATATTACAATAAGTGTATGAAGGATTACAGACAGGAAAAAAATCACTCTTTCTCAAAGAGAATCAGTGACCCACTGTGAGCAACAGAAGGAAAACAATGAATCAAAAAACATATTCAAATTGATACGGGAATAGGCTCATCGACAAAAATGATATTTGTCGGTGTCATTAATTCTACCCCAGCAGTTGTTTACACTCGAGGAAGAATAATGTCTAAAATTATCAAATCATTTTAAACATTACACAAAGTCGTGCTAGCACAGTTCATTCAGCTTTTATAAATGATCAAACTTTTTTCCTTCAAGGAAAACCCATATAAAAATTCAAGACTCTTGTGCACAAATGCTTATAACAGAGATGTGAAGGGAAAAACTTGAGATGAAATGTGAAAAGTTGCGAAAGCTTAGTCTCCATATACCTTTTCAAATCCTAGGGGTGTTTGAGGATATTCTTTGTTTTGAATAAGAAAGAGCAGTCAACAAATGCAGAACAAAGTTGGTTTTAATATGCGTCCATAATTTTCCACGCTCAATATATCTCTTTTCTCAACTCCCACCCGCAACCATACAACTTTTTTTTACAAAGACAAAAACACACACACATATATGCACGCACTTTCGAGAAGGATAAAAAGCACCCCAGACATAAACTCTTGTCTGTACCTCATAATTCATCCATCATCAGTTAACGAACACTAGAAAACTTCTTGAGGGAGTTGGAAGAGGGAATACGAAGCTCGGAAGGAAACAAGTTGACTTGTGTGATGATGCCACACAGATACTTTACACACTTACTTAAACCCCCTTTTTTACTAAACTTTTCATAACACTTGGTTATGTTTTTGTTTGTGGATATATGCCTTCCTAAAACTCTGTAATCATCTTTGTATACGGATATTTGTATGCAGACATTGTGCATAAGGATATTAAAGGAAGTTTAACAGGTGAAGAAACAAACGCCTTTAAACAAGACAGGCATTTTATTTATTTGTTTCTTTTTTATCTTCCAACTCTCCAAGTGCTGGTCTTCGTGTTTTTGTACTTACTTCGTAAGAATTCTTCCTTCCTTTATCCTGTCCTTTTGATATAGACTTCTTTCCTCGTAAGTCGTAAGAGAAAAGTTTTTTTTGTGAAAACATTTACAAAAATATGATTTCATTCGAAGAGATATCCTTGGTAGTGTATCCCCTTGTAAATAAAAATCTGCCAGTTGGATGTTGAGGTATTATGAAACAGAGAATTCTCCTCAAGTAGCCTTATAATACTTTCTCCTCTAAACTCACAGTACTGTTTACAACTTCTTTCCTTACTCAGAAAGTAGACAAAAGTGGGGAAAAAGTAGGAAAAGGATAGAAGCGGATTTATAAAGTTTCAATTCTTTTTTCTTCCTTTCATTCTCTTCTGGAAGCTGAATCCTTCCAGGTTACTATATACACCTTATTTGAAGAGCATAAACTCCCCAGAAAAAAATAAAGAACGTTGTAAGGAAAACTTGCAAAGTGTCTTGAGGAGTGAAGCTGTGAACAACCAAATAGGATTTACAATTTTAGCCTTGGTTATGAATCCGTGTAGTAGTGGGAAGTTTTTTTTAGCACAAGTTAGCTCTATTGCAACGAGTTCTGAACATCTTTCAGTTTTTTTTTCGTGGGGGAAAGTGAAATAAAAGAAAGAACATTTTTGTCTTTCCACGTTTTTCCTCTTTCTTTCTGATCCGATTTATCCATCTAGGGATCCGATTGTGGTTTTCTCTGGAAAAAAACTTACCAGAGTTTGGAATCTGATAGGGAGGCAGAGAGGGATAGGCTTTACAAGAAACGGTATAACCGCGAAAGGACACATGACGAAAATCTCTCCGACAAAGTTTTTTTTAGTTGAGGAAAGAATGTCATAGTGTGTAAGTCAGTGGTAATATTGAAAAAAGACAAGTCAAGGAGGAGTACAGCTATCACGATCATCATTTCAAGAAAGAGTGACTAAGGAGTCAACCTTTCTATTTTCCTGATAGTAATGCTCCTTTATAAAGACACTCTTCCCCTCTTTTTCAACTTGTAAGGGAAAAAAGTACACATCTTTCAGTGGTTTTCTTGTGACGGTGGCGATCAAAAAAGTAAAAGAGAAGGGAAGAAGAATAAATCACATAATTTTTTACTCGAGCCGACCAAACAGTCCCAAGTGGTTTTAGTTATCCATCTCTCTCTCTCTTTCGTTGCGTCTCTCCTCTCGCGTTAAAAAAAACTTTGCCTTTTGTGTAGTGCACCCTGGACAAAAAGAGAAACTATTTTTGTGTGTGAGTGCGGAAATTGTGAAAACGTTCCTGCAGTTGACTGCCGTCGATAGTCTTTCCTGTGGTCAAGCAATAGACAGAGTTTTTTAGGGACGAAAGATAGGGAACAATATATAGGAAAAAATAAGTTTTGAGAATGACGAACAGAAGAAGAAAAAGTCTCAAAGTGATGAACTGTGCTTCGGCACGGTGACCATATCACACAGAACACAACTCCCCAACAGTTTCCCGGTGACGGACAGGGAGCAATACTGAAATTAGATTAGACACGTCATGCGTTTTTTTCGTAGCTGTTTTTCTGAAAGCATCCCACTGCGCTGACAAGACGTATATTACAGGAAGTAGCGAGGTTTTGAGTTGAGAAAAGACCATAGCTATTTGTCCATCTAGGGAACTCACTAAACAGCTCGATACACGCAATACCGTTTGGCGCATTCACGTAACTCATGTCGCATTCTAGGGCTCTTTTTCCAACTGGAAACAAGAAACTTACCAATAAATAAGTTGGTTCTCTTTCACCCTCTAATTGCTCATGACAGGAGGACATTGAATATTTCACGCAAAAATCACGCATACAATCTTTCCAAGGAGAGAGAAATAAAATGAAACTTTTATACGTACGTAGGTCATACCTTACCTCACAATTTATTTCTATTATGACGTTACACTAGGTGAGTTCTTATTACATGAGTAATTTTACACTAAATACACTTGCACACCCGCTCCCTGCCCAAGTCTTCGTTTTATGTTTTCCTCTTCGCATTTATTCATTTCTCGTCTGCTCACTACTTTCAAATATCCAGCAGCGAGCGGTTTGGCATACGCAGTTTATTCCAATTTGCCACAAAAAGGAAAAGGGTTGAGGTGTGTGCGCGTAAGAAATAATGCAGACATTATATCAACATCATCATATCAGCCATCTATTATAATGCGCCCACATGTATTATAAATAACACACATATGCAAACTATTTTTGCTCCTATTATATCCCGCTCTACACCACAAGTCTCAAAGTTATTTTACATATTTATATACATATAAGAAGGAAGAAAGAGAAAGAAAACTCCTGTAGTAAAAAATTTGTAACAAGAGTGGCTCTTTTTTTATTACTTATTTTATGTAGGTGGCTCAAGGTGCTGTTGGATTCTAAGGAGTTCCTGTGTATGCAAGAGTGAACACTAGTGAAAAGAAAAACCAGTAGATATTTTCTCCTCACCATCAACTTGACTCAAAGACCACTGGAAAAATAATTTTATATGTTGATAACTGTGTAAAAAAACCGTGGTGAAAATAAGATGAGGGTTGTGAAGAAGTAAAAGTTATTTTTACGTCAGCTCTCCACAGTCTCCGCAATATCAAAAGCTCTCCACGCCAGGCTTTTCTTTTCATCCAGTCACTTTTTATTTACTCAGAGGAGGAAGTGTGGATAAAAAAAGAGAAATTATTTTTGTGACTTTTGGACTCCGAGCCAAAAAGCTTTTGGGCATATTGTATTAAACTAGGAAGAGAAAGAAGTCAAGTGACGTAACATATTTATACTTTACAATTTCCAGTCACTTTGTGAGAGTGTTGTAGTGAATAAAAAAGAGTACAACTTTAGTATGTAATGACATTTCCCTTGTTTTAAACATGTATGAGGTCTTCACCATCTTCAAAAAATAACTACCACTTTTATGAAATTTGCAAATGCTGTATATAAAACAAACTACAAAGATACAAATAAACTTTACATAACATTTTTACACACTGAGAAAGCCCAAAGCGCAGTAAAAAAGTCAACGACGGAAGAGGACTGACTTTTTTACTAGACTTTATAGTAGAAACGATCAAAAGAGAAAATATAGAAGGAGGACAAGCTGGAGGAATAAATAGAGAGAGAAAAGTTAGTAGATTGCTTTTATTTTTCTCGTTCCTCTCTTGAATGACTCTATTCTAGTTCTAATGTGTATTTACGAGTTCACAACTTTTTTCCTCTATAGGTGATCCTAGTGTTAGTGGTGTTTATTTGTGAGTCTGTATGAATGTGCACTAAACAAACAAGACGTTTTTCTCATTCTCCTTCTCTCTCCTCGGTGAAGACGGAGACAAGCCAATTTGGTGATTTATAGCTGATAATTTTTTTTTCATGACCTATCGCAATGGGACATCAGCGAAAGGAGAAAAGACGAAGAAATAGTAGTAGCAGGATTGATGCTGGCACCTCACTTTATTATTGGTCACGAGGAACTGGTGTGGAAATGGAGAAAAGTATTACTTCAACAGAGAACTCGAGTGGAAGGAGGGGACACATGAAAAGTAATAATATTGACGACGACCTTTTCATTAGAGAGAGTGTATGTGGCCACGGTGGAGGTGACACTATCAGATGTTGCTCATGCCACCCTGACCACCAAGAAAGTTGTAAAAGTAGCTGTGTAGAGAAAGACGATGAATATGGAAATTGGTTAAGGAGTGATGGTAGTGGCGAGAATAGCCCACTGAAAGAAACCACCAACATGTTCAGGTATAATAAGGAGCAGCCGTTGTGCTCTCTTCAAGGAGAAAATCCTATTTCCGTTTCCTCCAAATGTTTTAGTGGGAACAGGGCTTGTGAAGATGTAAGAAAAGAGAGTACTTCCGACTTTGAAAAAATCGGCCGGAAAAGAGTGAAAAATTCCATGACTTCTACTCCTCCAATGACAATGACTACCTCTCGTGTTCACCCTATGTCTTCGATAAAGGACTCTGAGTGGAGGAAAAAGAAGAAGAAAAGTATTAAACGTGACACTGATGAAGTAGATATGTCAAGTTTGGATGAGTCAGTCTCCGAACCCCAACTACCGCCAGCTTTCCAGTGTAGTGTTTCTAGTAGAGGTGGAACAAGTCCTTCCTCGGTAAATAATTTGGTCTCGTGTTTCACTTCGTGGCCATTCATTCTGGAAAAGTACATTAGATTAGGGCATCTGTTTATGACTCCAGAGGCGAAAAGTGTCCCATTTAGGGAAAGTAGTAAAACTTTTCCCGACAAGTGTGGACGAGACGGTGATCAACTTGACGGGGAAGAGAGTCACCGCTTCATTCAAGCCAAACATAACTACCACTCCTCAGTGGTCCCCCAGCCAAGTAACATTTCGAGAAAGAGGGAATATGTGGAGGTGGCGAGTCAGAACAACCGTAGTAGGATTGGGCCAAGTTCCAACCATTCTGATAATAAAGCTAACTCCCAAGAAAAACAACAACCTCGGCATGATCATCAACAAGAAAAAGTTGTTTCCAGAGAGAAAGCTCGTCAACGACCGGCTCTCCCTGTGTTTTGGATTATTGCACTTGTAACTGGATCCTGGATTAATTCTTGTTTCGCCCAAGGTAAGCTTTACTCTTTAACCTTTCTAAATAATGCATTATGCCAGCGACAATGTTTTTGTTCTTGGATTCTCTCATTTTCTCCAAATCTTGAGCATCCCTAATGAACAATGTTTCTAATAAATTTCTGGTGTTATGAGGAAAAACACAGGTTTTCATTTCTTTCCAGGACATACAAAATTTATTCAATTAATCTGTACGTCGGCTTAACAAAAACTTCCTCTTTCATTTTTATGACCAATCAATCGCGTGCTTATGACCAGTTACATCAGCTGATGTTAGGTATGAAACAACCCTTAAGCTGTTTTCTTTTAATCCTGTTAGTCTTTGCACGAGAAGAGCATATAATGAAAAAAGTAAGCTGGATTAGTAATATCTTACTCAAGATATAGAGGAAGTTTCATCTTGTGTATCAAGACCCCACACGTGCTACCTACATTAATGCCCATCATATTCCAACATTATTTGTGGATATGGTTGTGTAACCCAAAATAAAAAGGAAATATTGAGTAGTATGTAAACTTATCTTATTCCACTAGTGTGTTCGGTTTTAATTAGCTCGACATGCAAGGTCCTGATGTAGCGAGGGAAATTGGCAAAGTGGAGCATATCAATTCATTATTTCCCTTGTCAGGAAAAGAACGCCAACTTTACTTTCTATTTCAAGTGCTCCTTTTACTTCCTCATTCTTTTCCCTGAATGAAAACGCTCTATAGAGCTTTTAGCGTGAAACATACTTTTTTCTTCTTTGATAGGCACCGACACACTCACGAATTGTGTATCTGTCATCGACATGTCGGTTGGTATGAGAAATCGTGTAACTGGAAGTATTACCTACCTTGAAGCTGTCCATTAACTTGGCAAATAGTAAAATGACATGTTGCACTTGAGTATTACCGCAGAGTGGGAGTAATATCTGTAGTATTTTCTCTATTGTGTATGTACTGGTGAAGGAAACAGGTTATGAATTTTAGATTAAAATCAATAAATGTAATTTTCCTTTGTATTAAAGAACCATTTTTCCCAATGGGATAAACTGCATTCAACGATGTATATAAGCCTCATGATAATTGATTACCAATCAATACCTGGAACATCAGCGGGGCTAGATTAGATCACCACGTGGAATAGAGGAATTGGTTAGAGTTTGTTAACCGCAGAAGGAATGCTGTTTTGTGAGGAAGAAACATAATCTAATAATTTAATTTCTCGTGTTTCACCAGATACTATACAAGCTTGAAATATGGGAGAAACTATAAATTCCTTGTAAATTTGACTGGAAGAGTGTAAAAGCCTCTCACAAAAATGCGATTGTTGATGAGGTTGAAAGAGGGATTTTAACATTGAGAAATGAAATCCTTTGAGGATTGGTTTTTGTGGTTGTTGCATTGTATAATTTATTCCCCTTCTTCTCAAGTTGAAAATTAGATTCCGCTTATGGTACCCCGACTGATTATTATACCACATTGAAGACATGTTTGAATGACAACATCAGCAATACAGCTTTTCTGACATGCCTTTGAAGTCTTGAGGTTTGAGCTGAAGAATGAGGAAACACAAGGGAGGTTTCATGGTTAACTTGTCACAAAACGTACGTCATTCATAATAAAACCCTACCTCGACATAAGAGCATGTATGTTTATAGAAGGAGTCACCAACCCATCTCTTTATTATAAGGACCATAAGACATCTACATTCAATATTTTTGTCATGTTATATATTCAACCATGGAAAGCAACAGAACATGAGCATGTTCCATGCAATCGAATCTGAAATAGGAATCATGATGCAACTCTCTACTTTTCCGCTGAATGAATAAATGACATGTATTTTTCCACCATTTCAACTATTAAAAGCTACCATGTCGTATTAGATTTTAGTTCTGAGTCGTCGTGGCCTATTGTCACTCTGTCTACCAAACCAAAGCACTACATTTCTAATGTCCTCGTGTTGCATTATTCCTCCAGTTTCCAGCTACTGGCTCCATGTATTCATTAACATATTCATTGTGTCCCGGGAAGGAAGGAGGATAGGCGACATTATTGTTATTTCATTGCGTCAACATCCAAAGTTGAATAGGGAGGAGAGGAACGACCTGTCTTGTCTTTGAATTTGAGATATTTCGCCTCTTTCATCCACCTCGTCTCGGTTCTCCGTCTTGTCAAAGGGACGACATATCGGATTCAAGTTACTGTCACTGATATTCTTTCCCTTGCCGAAGTAGCACTACCAAAACTACTTTAGTGATTCAATGTAAAACCTTTTATCACAAAAAGAGGCATTCTCACAAATAAAAGTTGAAGACAAGGCAAGATTCATCATGCAGCACGTTTATTGAAGGAGCCAATGAACCTGTGTTATTTTCCAGGAAATGTATTTATTCAACTTGGAATTTTATTCATTTTATGTTTATTTACTTTTACTCCTCATATATACTTGGGAAATGTCAGGCTTTGGATGTTGCCACCGTTCAGAATGCAATATCAAGCGCCTGCTTTCTCGTAAAGTTATCTCAACTTCCCTGGACAATTGAGATTTCTAATTTTCAGATAGGCTAAAATTAGATACAATGCTTGTGAGTTGGTCGGTGAGGGAAATTAAATTGAGTGGAAGGAATGAAAAGGAGGAAACAGCAGGAGGGAAGATGATGCTTTTGTATTTTCCCTTTAAACGCCTCACACATTCATCCAAGCATGGTGTTCTCGTTTCCTCTTTTGTGCAAAACATATTGCCTTCTTTAGGAACCAGTTTTGTACGAATTAGTTCCCTTATGTATGAGCACCAATATAGATATATGATTTCGCAAAAGCAGGAAAACTCTACAATACCTAGAAGGAACCGCAATGGTAGGTATTATGCTGCACTACTACGGCCGTCATGCCATCATGTATTCCATCAAGAGAAATTTTCTTCCTCTGCAAACGCTTCTATCTGGTGTGGGGTGTGCAGACGCTCTATATTTGTCAAAAGAGTACGCATTGCACACGATAGCAGAAAATCTACATTGTTTTGTTTGCTTAACTGGTGTTGTGCCAGTGCGGTAGCAGATACGGCTCTGGTCTTACCACTTCTCTTACTTTTCTGATGAAGGGATGTGTGCAAGTGCTACTGTTTCCGTATTGTGCAGATACGACAGCACATTTAAAGCACAAAAGTACCGATGAAATCAGCAATTGTGATGTCACCTCAAAAACTAATAAATTCTGGTTGCACAAGGATGACAACGGAAAGAGTATTTTAGTGGTGGTGTTCGTGGTGCTATTGGTGCGGTGCACTGTGACTGATGATGATGATGAATGTATATAGGTTCGTCCTTCTCGTATCTTATGCGGGTGTTGAACGCTGGAAAACAAGAGATTTGCTACACAATGCTTTAGAGAATATTTTAACATTTCCAGTGGATTCTCCCTCTTCCCCTGTTTACTCCCCTTGTTACATCTTTTTATGCCGTTTTACACGTTATTGTGTGTATACTACACACACACAGAGGGAATAATGAAACAGAAGCGTTGGCATTGTGTTCTGGATGATGAGAGCGTATACAAGAGATGGAGAGTGATTTTCCTCATGATGGCTCGATTCTCTTGGTGGAACACTTTTTTTTAGGTATATTTATGAGTGTATTTAATCCACATACTAGTTACGAAATGGGAGCATGGAATGAGATGTTCACATGAAATATGCAGTCATTCTCGGTTCTTATGTGTGTGTGCTCTTCCCTAGTTTGGGTTTTGTGCAAACAAAAAATCTAATCAGAATATTTTCAATGAGTCATCCTCATAGGATG
>JAHZNA010005528.1:0-10620 GCA_027743935.1 Sinodicranocentrus sp. ZH6 | reverse complement strand
TGTATTTGTTAGGTTGGAGATGAGTAGAGTTCTTTGCAAAACATGGAGGTTTTCCACAAGCATCTTTTCTGCTTTAAAAGCTTTCAAAAAGTGCAAATTTGAATATTTTAAAAATATTTATCAAGAATTGCTTCTTCCTCCGGTGCAATGTTCTATAATCACTGTCAGCCAAAATTTGACTACAGTCTTGCATTCAATACCCATCTGTAGTGATTGCTTATGAGTCGCAATGAATAGTTAAATCTTTAAGATAAGAACAGATATGATAATGATAACCATACATCAGAAATTTCCGCTTCTTGGCTTAATCGTCCATTACAACCATTTGTGTTCTGCCAACCTCGACTCCACTTTCAGCTTTGGAGCAGGATTAATGCATTAATAAACTGTCTTATGTTTTCTGATCCAAGAGTATAGCAGAAATAAAAGTAACGGAAGCTTTTAATTTCGATAACATACCGCCATACTGGAATAGTTTGCGGATTTTATTTCGAGACCGCCTGTTAAATAATTATGCAAATCTGCTTGGGTGACATTCAAATATTATGATATGATCACATGCTCTCGCACAAAATTCCATTTTTCAGGTCTTTGTTTTTTCCCATAAAACTTCAAACCAAACATCACGTCCAACCAAGCTAGCTGTGGTGAAAGTGATCTAATAATAGGTTTGAAGGTTATTCTAAAAGTTCCATTGATGGCTAGTTGGCTTCAAGATAATAAAAATCCATGGATCTGACTTTCTTAGTGTGTGTAGGTCCAAGATAAAGATTGGTTACTCGGAGAAAGCACATAAATAATGAATTTCTGCTTAAGCTTCCAAGATTCGTAGAATTGATAAGTTAGACGGTGACATACATAATGGTAAAGGGTAATGGTAAATTTACAACTTATCTTGATATTTTTTTGGATATAAGGAATGATATTCTCAACATCAAGGATAATGTTGAACGGAATGGAGACGGATGTGAAAGCAATGCCAAGCTATAGGGGTGCCAGTGTATATTTTACGTCAAGTTAAAAAAGGATATAAATTTATAAATTTCATAATAAATACACATATCGATACTCACACAAAGCCGCAATTTAATATATAATTTTTCCGTGGTATTTTTTCTACCTTTTAAATTTAAAGTATGATAAAGTGTGATATATGGAATAATCAAATTCTCAATTATACAGTGTAGATTATAATTATAACTACATGTACAATACTAATATAACCTGCACTGTTTCAGTACTTTGTCTTAAGTTCTGGAACACTTCACTAAACCAAACTAAATGAGCTAAAATAAAAAAGACGTTCAAGTAATTGTTTTTACGTTTAGCTTTCAGTAGGCTTAGAAAGCAGGAGTAACTGAACTGTTAAGCTAATCGCAAAATTCGTGCTATTAAAGGAGTCAATTTTTCGAAGGAGTTACAAACGCCGAATTTGACTTTGATTGGAGGACAGGAGTCTGCAAACTTTCTAAAGAGAAGACCCCTCCTTCCATGAAATTTAACTGACTTCAATTTGCTTATCACTTCTCTTGATTCCGTAAACAATCATGCTAGCCCTCCAAACAATGTTGTGTTGATACACATTGCGTCAATGAATATCAATCCGAAAACAAAAACTTCAAAAAGATGATCTATTGACCAGGTCACTTTGACTAGAGCAGTTAACCCCAACGAAAGGACTGTTATAGCTGCAACAACTATAATTGGAATTAGCGCTCCTTGTTGAGCTTGGTTGCTAATTACACCGAGAAGTTGAATATGACGGAGGATTTTGACATNGTTGAGCTTCGTTGCTAATTACACCGAGAAGTTGAATGTGCCGGAAAATCTTGATAAAAAATGAACTTGGTTTACTACCCTTTTTGGAGAGAAATATTTTCCAAAATCTGAAAACAAAACTTAAATGTGTAAAACGATTATCTGTTTTGCTTTCAGTAAAGTTGTTTCGCTTACAATCGAAGATAATCCCGGATCGACAATGTAGCCAAAATATACAGTCCAGTAACAGAAAAACCAGTAGCATGAAGACCGAATGATAAAGCTAATTGATTTATGAACAGTACACAGAATTGCATCAGGGAATCTTGAGCACTAGAATTACGTCCAGGTTTACATTGTTTCAGCATCCAATAACCAGCAATTGAAGGTGAACATGGATTTTTCCCATGTAATCCATACACAGCGATAAATGGGACAATAAATACCGTAAACGATGCCATGTGAGCAAGAAGCAGGTTTAGTTTTTCAATTAACGTCCTCTTGGTTTGGAATATTCCTGAAAATTGAAATGAAAATTGAAATATTGTTCATTGACAGTTAAATATTAAAAAGACGGCTGGGGTTTACCTCTGTGATAAATGTTGTGAAATTGAATGATTCCATTAACAAAGATAATGATTTCCGACCCAACTTTCTTACACGCCCACACATGGAAAAACGCCGATGTCTGGAAAAATGCCATACTCAATATCTGGATTCTGTCCATAGCTGAAAAACTATTTAAATCAGAAAGCCCAACTTGAGCCAATATTATTAAAACAATACAAGCATACAGTTTTGAGAACATTGCCAGTCTCAATTTTCCCTTTCTATTTACAGTGGATAAATTTCCATTTTCAGGGTTCCACCTGAAATTTAAACTATTTGTGAAGGTGGGGAATTTAAGAGATCTTTTCAAAACTTGAATATTTTCCACAAGCATGTTTTCTTTTTTAAAGGAAAAATGGTTATTTTTAAGAATTTAACTGGCACAGTATATTTTAATCGCCACTCAGCAAAGCTGAACTACACACTTTCACACAACAGCTGTCACTGGTGCCTTTTTTAGAGAGAAAATTTATCTAGAAAAAAGGTTTCTTGGTATTTTATCTGGAGGAATTGAGAGCCTTCAATTTGATATATTTCACACATTCAATGACGTACATGGATATAATATTCACAACAGGTTCGAAGCAACATAATATTTTATATCAAAATGTCAATAACAGAAGACATTTTAAAACATCCACATAAAACCATTATTATTACGGAACACTTGCTGAGGAAAAACAAACATTTGATGAAATATGATGGAGAAAGTTTTTTAATAATTTTGTACGTCAGTTATCAAAGAAGCTTTATGTAGCAAACCGATTGATAGTTTTTAATGATATAAAATATTGTTGGTAGAGTTTGAAGAATTATTTTGTTTGACCATACATAATATTGAATGAATTGAATACATGAGATTTTCATGAAGTTGATTTACATGATTTTATACATTACACAGTTTCCGTTCACTCGTGTAGTTATACATTTCAATCATTTATGCAAATTTAATCGAAGAATTTAAAGCAACGTATAAACCTTCAAAAGCTTGACATTGAAATAACTCAAGCTACAATAAAAATAAATGTTCACGGAGAAAGTATTTCGACGTTAGTTAATCAAAGTCAATCGTGAGGCAAGCTTTATGGAGTAAAATGACTGATCAATTATAATGATATAAATGCATTTAAAAAAATAAATTATTCATTCATTCAGGATAAAATGCTGTTGTGAAACTAGGTTGGAATTATTTCACTAAAAAAGATCAATTTCGGGGTTGTCATTTATATGATATATAAATTTACAAAGTTTCACTGCGACAAATGCGATCATCTTCTTAAACAAACTTTTAAATTCTTGTGGTCATTTTCATTATTTTGGAATATCATCTGCTGCCATACATATGCATAATTAAGGATTCCTATAAGAGTTCCAAGGAGGATTTTGGCATCTGGTGCATACTGGGGTCACAAAGCCTTCTGCTTTGGTCTGTGCTATAGGGCTTCTTATTATGATGAGAGCTGTGAAATGCTTTGAGGATATAACGGAAAGAAACTTACAGCTTAGCCTAGGTCTCCCAGATAAAAAGACCAAGGTCTGATTGAAGAAGATATTTTAAGGTGGAAGCTTGGTTCCGGTGTGTAGGGAAATATTTGAAAAAGGCATACCTGGTAAAAACAGGTAAGATTAGGGTAAAAAGTGGAAATGACAAGGTGATATTATAATTAAAGTATAAAATTTTCCAGGAAGAAAGGCTAGTTGCAGATTTTGATGGCGGTGCTAAACGACGCTTGTAAGCTACTCGTTCCAGGCTTGCTTTGGGATGGGTTATGTCTCTGCATAACCGTAAACTATGGAAGCATAGTGTTCTACAATATAGGGGGAAAGTTTGTTATTGTATGTTGTAGGGCTTTCCTCATCATAAGCATACATCCTATTATCTTATTCCTCCCTCCTACATCATGCAGTTAAACCAGTGATCAACTTTTAGAAAATGATTGATAAATGGAAATCAAGACTGAGTGAGATCGAAACATGAAAGGACATTGTTGCGGGCTATGACTCCAGTCACATTTTGGATAGGAGGATTTTTAAGGTGAGGAAGCAAACTGGGATAGATGTAATGACAACAATTGTTAATTATACGGAAGCACTAGCACTACTTATGGCTTGGTGAAAATGTATGTATTTATATGAATGATATGGAATGAATGGTTAAGTTAAATACAATAATATGCAAGAGAAATGATGATCCACGACGACTGATGAATACAGTATAAATATTTATAATTTTAAATCATATTATCATTACTATTGTTTGTGGTCACGAGTAGTTAAAAGCCACGAGGTCAGTTTGTTCGATTAAAAACCAATAAATCAAATCTATCTGTCTGTGGATGGTTGATCCAGGAAAAAAGTTGTCATGAAAAAGGTGGAAGACAGTGGCTCTCTATAGACTATACGTATTAGCAAATATACATTTTAATACTTACAAAACAAATATGTTAGGCACTGAAAAAGGTCTATTAGAAATAATAAACAAAATATCAGCAAGCACACGTGTAACTTTTCTGATGAGGAAAATTGTCATTTTTCAAGTATTTCGTAGTCGATTTTGCAAAATTAAGTTTGAAAATTGTTTCGAAATATGGGTCGCTGCTCCCATTACGAATGATTAGTGGATTCCATGTCGATACGTTTACGATATCACGTGGCACCATATGAAATAAAATGCCGTCAATAAACAAGACATTTTCGAAGGTAAAAAAGCTTTACATCTTACTGGTTTCGTACATATTCATATACGTTGTCGGTAATTTATTGTGTCATTGTGTGTCCACAGGAGAGTAATAATGAAAAATAATTGTACGTGTACGTGCACACTGTCATGAGTTTGTTTCCTGTATCTTTCTAACGTGCTACAATAAATTTGATAATGTCAATGCATAAGCATAATTAAGGATTCCTATATAAGCAGGGGGAAATGTTTGTCGAGCTGTTTGTGATTTCTAGACGCATATACGGGCATGAGTCGGTTTTGCGAATGGTAAATAGTTAATGAAGCAGGTAATAGGAAGCCCAAGTAGCGTTACTGCCGAATTATATTTAAGTTTAAGGAAAAAAGCAAATTTTTCCTCTGACAATACGCGACATCATATAGCTTACAGTTAGATTAACTCAAATATAATATAAATATTGATTAACTAGACTTAAATGTACTAAAATTAACTACAAATCTTCAAGAAAAGATGTGCATAAAGTACATCCTTACAGTGACGTTTTCCTTGCAAATAAAATATTACTAACATAATAAATTTAATTGTTTGAAATTGACTTTTGAGGACTTAAAAGTATTTTATTTGTCAAGCTTTCGAATGCTATTGAAAACTGCAATCTTCATCATGACATAATGAACACTATTTCTGTGAGCAAGTTGAAGTTTGAACTGGCTTGGAAAGTAAAAGTAACTGAACTGTTAAGCTTATCGAAAAATTTATGCAGCTCAAAGGAGTCACCTCTTCCAGAAAATTACAAAAACCGAATCTGACTTTAATTGGGGGGCAGGAGTGGGCAAATTTGTGCATAATAAGGCTCCTCCGTCCTTGAAACTCAACTGACTTGAGTTTTGTTATAACTTTTTGTGACTCTGTATACACCCCTGCAAGCCCTCCAAGTAAAACCGTGTTTGCGAATATAGCGTCAGTGAAGACCAACCCGAAAACAAGGATTTCAATAATATAATCCATTGACCATGTCACTTTCACCAGAGCTGTCAACGTCAAAGATAGGAGTGTTATAGCTGCTAAAACCAATACTGGGATTAGTCCTTCTTGCTGAACTTGATTGCCAATTACACCGAGAAGTTGAATGTGGCGGAGGATTTTGACAAAAAAGGAAATAGGTTTCCTGGTTTTTGTGGTGAGAAATATTTTCCAAAATCTGTAAATAAAACAACACCCTGTTAACTTTTTATAACGGTTATTTTTATATATTTAACATGCAATCTTAGTTATCTTACAATCGAAGATAATTTCGGATAGAAGTTGTAGCCAAGATGTGCAAACCAACAACTACGAAAGCGGTTCCATGAATAGCAAATGATATAGCTATCTGGTTAATAAATAGCACGAAGAATTTTATGAGTTCATCTGAAGCACTGCAAGTATTTCCTGGTTTGCATATTTCCAACAGCCAAAAACCAGCAATAGAAGGTCTGCATGGATTTGTCCAGTTCATTCCGTAAGTAATAACAAATGCAATAATAATCGCTGAAAAAGATATCAGATTCCCGAGAAAAAGATTTAGCTTTTCAATTAAGGTCCTTCTTCTGGCTAGAAATATTCCTGAAAATTGAATTAGCTAGTTATAAGCATCACTTTATTGTCATAATATTGCACTATTATGTAATAAAGAAAAATTTGGCAGTCACCTCTGTGATATACTTCATGAAATTCAATTATCCCATTAACAAACAAAACAATTTCGGATCCAATTTTTCGGCAGATTTGTCCATGGCAAAATGTTATTAGGTGCAAGATTGTAATGAAAAATATCAAAATCCGATCCATGGATGAAAAATGGTTTAAATTGGAAAGCCCCACTTGAATAAATATCATAAAAACTAGTAAAGCATGCAGTTTGGAGAAAACTATCAGTTTCAGTAATCCCTTTTTATTCACAATGGACAAGTTCCCATTTTCAGGATTCCACTTGAAGCTCAAACTATTTGTAAAATTAGAGACGAGGAGAATTCTTTTTAGAATTTGAATATTTTCCACAAGCATTATTCTTATAAAGTTTTTAAAAAATTCCAAATTCGTAAATGAGTATAATATATGTGAGTGAACTTTTTTTCTTGCACTTTCACAATTTTCTTTCACCACCATCAGCCAAAACTCAACTATTCCCTTTCATTGAATACTTGTTTGTGGTGATGGAGCACACGGGTGACGTAAATTTTTTAATAGTCAAGGAAAATATACGAAAGATGAAAATTGTTGATAAGATATTTTCGCTTAGAGTTTCACGGTCATTCTAATATCTGTAATCTGTGGTGGCTATGAAAATATATCATTATGAACAAATACGGCGTTTAATCCTATCCCAGGATTGTAGATTTCGGTTTGAGCCCACATTGGTAATTAATTAATTCATCAAGCTTTTGGTCTTCGCTTGAGAGAGTAGTATTTTTGGTTTCACAAAAGTCTGTTTCAAGTATTATATAGGATCATAGAATCTTAATATACCAACTCTTGAGAAAGTCCATGCATTTTTGAGACTACCTGAATCCCAGATTGACATCGTAGTCAAAACGTGTAACACATTCATTACAAAACCCACCTCGTGAAAGGCGAATGATAGAAGAGCTATCTGGTTAATAAACAACATTAAGGGTTGCATGAGTTGATCTGGAGCGCTGGAAATCGATGCAGCCGTCGACTTCAAAATTATAAATTTAACATTCGTCGTTTCCTTTTCTACATTGGTGATCTCTTAATCAGTTACTCTTGTGGTGCCTGTGTAAACCCCCCTGCCTCTACAAGCTACGTTAATTCGTAAATCAATAAAACTGTTTCCATTCCTTGAGTGGCATTCGTTATTTTTGATTCACCTTATTTAAGAATAACGTATTCAATTTACTAGCCAAGCTTAACGAGGACAAATGAAAAATGTAAAATAAACGTCCAAAATATTTCATTCGAATAATGAATTATATCTAAAATGCCTGAACTTATTGTAAATGTACCCATCATTCCCACCTGAACTAAATAACTACTTTAAAAAGGTTTTGAATCAGTGCATTTTAACAAGAGCAAACGACGATTTTGCTAATTACAAATCCTCCATTGTTGGTGGAATAATTTTCTTTATGAAATCGCTCTCTCTAAAATAAATTTGGATGTAGGGAAAAGACTTTTAAAATACCTTTAGAACCATTTGCTTTTCATATCCTCTCGAGCACCTTTGCGTTTGTCGTAAACATTCAACGAAAATGATACCAAAGTCAGTGGCTAGAGGAGACCAAGCAAAGACGAGATTGAGTCCAAGCTGGAATTCCAGGGAAATTGTTGCTAAACATTATAACTATGGTGGAAAAACTTCCCACTTTTTATGTCCAACTTATGTACGCATGATAAGTAAGCATTCTATAATAATTCGACAGCAACTCTTCTCTAAAATGTAGTTTTTGAAAGGTAGCCCTTGCTCAAAAAGTGCTTTCATTACACTACACATATTATTCAAAACTTTAAAGCTGATATTACAAATTGTTCTACTGTAATCCTTGCCTGAAAATCAGCTAGCACGCTCCCAATCGGTAATTTATGAAGATTAAAAGTATCCGAAGGTAAGCCTATACTGTTTCCCCCTTTCCCCAAACGTACATGTCATTGGAGAGACACATTTTGCAAAATGAGATTCAATAGTTACCCTTGCCTCGTAACCTTTTGAAGCTGTAAAATATTGAGGAACATACCAGCCAATTATCTTCTGGAGAGGGCCGTCTTGAAATAATTTCTTTAAGAGAAAACCCTTTCCAATTTTCTAGCAAAATTTAATTCATTGATCTTTCAATATGAGTACAATTAACTATACAAACGATTTAGAAAACCGAGTCAAAAATAACTTTCAGATGTTCCTGGAGTTGTGGACATAGCGCATAACCTTCTTGTAATAAATATCTGTAAAAATGGTCAACTTCGGAAATTTGATTTCGTTAATGTTTTGGATTTTTTTTGGATAAGGTGAGAGGAACACGATCTCACCAGATTTTGGAGATGTCAGAACAGGCGGACACGTAAACTCTAAAATTGGCGGACTAAATAATATGGGAAAAGTTCGGAACAATGCAAGCATTACATTTTCTAGTATAAACTCTACCTTAAACTTGAGGAATACTACCAATGTGAGCTATATTAAATATAACCTTGATAATTCAGAAGTAGACTCTTCCATTCCAACGGCACAAATGAGAACATGAATGGAAGGAAAAATGAAGCTACTCTGGATTCAATCACCAACTTTAAATTCCGAGGGACGGACAACGTTCGGACCACAAGAAATAACACGAATTTGAAAGCCTAAGGAAAGAATTCTCGTTTGACATTAAGAAACACTACTAACGCCACAATAACAGGAAATGGAAACAAAGACCGTGCTGGTAACGCCACAAACTTGATGATTACTGGAGATTATAACCGGATCCAAATTAGTAACGTCAGTAATCACCACTTGCAACTGGCACCTGCTGGAAACGACAATGAAGAAATAAATTGCCTCGAAATAATCCCTAGTAGCGGAAACTTCAGAGACAATATCAATTTTAACGTCCCAAACGGCGTTTCCTTCTATGGAAGCAGTTCTGTGGAAGCGGTACTTTCACCGGCAGCGGTGCTTTCGCTGAAAAGGATTCGTTTTATGTGAGAGGTTTAGGATGGGTTACAGACTCCAGCAGTAACAATGCCCGCTTTATCATTGATTACGTTGATCAAGCAAAAATTAAAGATCAAGACAATAGGATTGGTATTTTTGAGTTCAGAAAAGGAAAAAATATCAGCAACAGAATATTAAATAATAGTTGACGTCTCAGAGCTGGATCAAGAAAACTTGTTGGTAATGATATTTACATGATCGTCCGAAATCAAGATTTCTACAAAGAATGGAAGAGAGAAAGTCTAAATTTCGTCGCAGCCGTAATACATCAGGTGAAAGGAAACTGGACTTTCACTTTTCGGTTGCACAATTCTTAACTTTAAATGGATTATACATTCATGTCATGTCCCAAGGAATAGTATCAATGACTTGAATCTTTTGTTCAATACATGCTGATTAAATGTATACAAATTGTCGATATGCATACAAATAATTTCATTAATTATGAATCGAGCTCTAAACTCATTTCTTATAATTTCATTAGTTTCAGCAATCTTTTTAAAAACAGACAAGCGATTCAGCTCTGTTTAGCGAATTTCTATATCTTTATTTGACACTTTCGTAGCACACGATTTCCCTTAATCTAACAATCTAAGTAATATTGTTAATTACGTTTGAATAATGGATGAGCATTTCATGACATGATTTAAAATCCATTAAAATTATATTAATCTTTAAAAAAAACTTTCAGATGTTATCCCCACATATACCACTGATAATAAAAATGCCTACTTTTTCCCTTTAGCCAAATCTATAGCTAAACAAAATATTCGGAGAACATTCCACAATAAAAGTTTAAAGCTTCAAGTTTAAAATAAAGAAACGAATTCTCAAAGCAAAGCGTTGAGGACGTTAAGACGAGTAAACTCTGTAAAGCTAAAG
>JAHZNA010005527.1:0-12116 GCA_027743935.1 Sinodicranocentrus sp. ZH6 | reverse complement strand
GAAAATATACATAATGATTAGCCGTGGCCTGAATAATCATTATGCTAAATTTGAACATAAAATGTCAAAAGAAAAACAAAATTACCCCTCCCCCTACCCCACGGGGGACAGCCGATTTGGCCCAAAATATATCCCAGGATAGGTCTTGACCCAATGTACCAATGTACCAAATTTGGAAAACATCGGTCCACGCATATCGTCAGAATCGTGTTGACAGACAGACAGACGGACAATGATGGCCAAATCAATACTAGACGAAATGATTTCATCTACGTAATAACTGGGGATTTCAGCAATATAATACAAGCATTTCGTTCTATTTCTGTCTAAATAGTGCTGTACTACAGAAAGTCAGAAAATGCGTCACACCGGAACCAGACACGAAACAGTGCCATTTTCACAATCGCCGTGTTCTAATTCTGGATCTAAGGCGTGTGAAAAGTGTGGATGCAATTACCCGTCAAAACAGTCTCACAACTGGAGA
Source organism: Sinodicranocentrus sp. ZH6 (assembly GCA_027743935.1). Classification (NCBI taxonomy): domain Eukaryota; kingdom Metazoa; phylum Arthropoda; class Collembola; order Entomobryomorpha; family Entomobryidae; genus Sinodicranocentrus; species Sinodicranocentrus sp. ZH6. Next base: position 11,632 of record JAHZNA010005527.1, on the reverse strand, counting down.
GTCGGTGGACTCCACATATGGGGATTATGATTATGACAATAGAAGCTCTTCTGTTAATAGGGATTCCTCAAGTATCTTTCACCATTCAACGCCAAGAAATTTCTCCGTTTCTCGTTCGACTAGTCCAAAAGGAACCGGCAGAAAGATTGTAAATAAGGGCCGAGTCAAAAAGCCGAAGGAGCGATCTGGATCTCCTATAGCTTATGAGAGGTCATCAAGTCCAAAAATATTGGAAGGGGTTCGTGGAATCAGACATTATGGCTAACCATATTTTAAACTATAGACTTGTAGAAAAATACCTAGTCTCTAACGTCAATAGACGATATAGAAATTATTTAGATATTTTAGATACAACTATGACATGACTATCGCACACGGAGAAATATATGTTAGTGAAAGAGAGAGAAATGTGTGCGTGCATTATTGGCATTTGTTCTTCAACGTTTTTTTTTCATTCATAAGAAAAGAGATTATTATCTATTATCTTTTATCTTTCAACAAAGAGAAGCTCTTGAGCCGGGCGAAGAGTGCAAACACATGCGATTATTTTGCCCGTTGAAGTGGCTTCTTTAAACAAAACCTAATCGATTGAACTGAAACATCAAAATAACACAAAGGGTTTGGTATAGTCTCTGCAAATGCGTCAGTGCTTCAAATCAAAGTTAAGGACTCAATAAGAGTTATCTGTGTTTTGAGTGGGGTGGAAGCATTACCAATTTCAGACCTTTCAAGTAAAAACATAATTATATTCACAAGCTGGACTTGACTTTGACTAGTCTTTTACCACTTTGATTTCTTCAATGGCATGGTTTAAAAGCTTCCGATTATATTGACAGAATCAACTTTCATGAACCTTACATTGGCATAGTATATCGTTTATATTTGGTGTAGAAAAAAGCTGATTCCGCACAAAAGTTTCCATTCGTTCTTTATCTTTTGCTTTGAAAGCTTTATTTTTGCAGGTACTATCCTTCAAATGGAAGCCGGCTCACTGACACACGTTTCTAGGACGAAATAGATAGAACTTTCATTTTACAAAAAATGAATCTGAATTCTAGTATTACTACTGATAAGCAGAATAGCAATCTACCCGAAGATTTTTTACAATTCATATCTAAAAATTACAAAACCATCAATGACATAGAAAAGAAAGTGGAGCAGTTCCAAAACGACTCCTGGAACAATTTTTATAAAAGGCTGGGCTGTAGGAGTTGGAGGAACTTGAGACTTTGCTCAACAAAGTGTGATTCTGTAGATTCTTGCTTTAGTGATAGAGATATCAAGAAAATCATTCGGGCAAGATTGAAACCTAAAATGAAAAGAATAGAATCAAGTGAAAGAATAGAATTTGATGAAGGTGCTCTAGAAGAATTACAAGGACAAGATCCCTCAAAGAAAAGTGTAGTTGATTTTAGTTACTTGTCACATAATTTTCCAATGGTTTTCTTTGCCCCAAATCTTGACAGTTCTTCAGATAAAGCTCTGGAGGATTTGACTCTTAATGTTTCTGTTACTGCAAGATGTAGTTCAACTAGACGCAGGTTTATAGTAGAAGGTAGTAAGCTTCCCATCGTTGAACGCAATATTGTTATGGTAAATGCAGCCAAAAGTTCGAAAAATTTGTTAAATAAAAAGGAGGCACGCTTTGAAATTTGTTCTGGAGAGGAATCTGATACAGTCGATTTCTTAGATAGTGAAAAACGACAAAAAAAGAAACAGGCAGCTTGTGATGAGCCCAGATCACGCCAGCTTTTGACTGTGAGAATTTTACTAATTTTTGTTTTACATTTGCTTATTTGTATTCGGCATAATCGGAACGCATACTGACAGGAAATTTTTTTTACTATTTTTTGTGAGAGGTTTCATTATAAGCCGAATTTAAAGGAAAATATAGTATGCTTTGTTCTTTTATGTAAGAACAACCGCACAGATCAGCATATTCATCACTGTAAATTTAAGTATAGTGACCAAATTCTTGAGCTTGTCGAGAAAACTTATAAGTATTTTTTACTTTATCGTATCCATCCATACAGTTGACTTTACCACCTTTACATCAATCAGTGCTCACATTGCTTGGTCAGAAGTCCACTACAAAACCCTCACCGAGGAACCTTAACAAGCCTGAACTTAGTCCAACGTTTGAAACATCCAGTGCTAATAAAGCTAAGGTCTTGCAACATTTAACAAAAAAGATATCATGAATGGCGGGTAGTAACAAGTTCCATCCCTGGTTTTATAATAGTATTATACAATGTTATTATTTGTAAACTAATGGACAGAAATTAAGAAGGCATGGAAGAAAAAAGAAGGCAAAAGAAGATGGCAAAGAATCAGAAGAAAAGGAACTGGAAAAATCTGACGTGGCAAGTATGCCTGGCGGACGGGGTGACAATGAAGAGCTTCAGGAAACACAGCTAAACACGTTACAAAATCTATCAGATCCAGATGAAGAATCGGATGAAAATGCAGCCAATGAATTGAAGAAAAAAGGGAACTCACAAATACCTTTGTATGCCAATAAAATCAGAAGCCTTCGTGATGTACTGGATGAGCATTTAAGTAAAAAAGCACAGTGGAGTCCAAAGGTAAGATCTTTGTCCAAAATGAGTATGGAAACGGTGTCATCGTCATCTCCAATCCAATATCTCCAATAAATTCTGGTTCTAAAAGAAGATGACTTACTGGGATATCAATCGAAGCATGTGATTACCAAAATCATATGTAAAAACGTTGATTCCTTTACTTTTATGACTGATGCTAATACTGATCTTGCAGAGGATTCTTAGGAAATTCCGGGGGGGGGGCTGTATATTTTGCCTGCATTATGTCGTAATGTGAGGATGGTTTGCATACTTTGTGTTAAAAATTTATTAGTTTGAAATATATTAGATAATATTGAAGTTAAGCGTTTAATTTTGATCGCAAAAAAATTGAGATATACCAAGCATTGCATGCCGTATTTTTAAGCCGGAACAGGAACAAAACTAATCGTAAGGGAAATAAGTTTAATGACGTTAATCGTATGACACAGTAGATGACAAATTTCGGACCTTAGCTAAAAATATTTCTCTATACATCTCTGTTATTGAGTTCATTTATGCATAAAACATATATTAGTGTAAGGTAGTTTTTTTAAAAAAGGAAGATATTTACCATACGTATCCGGCATAAAAATACTTTATTAGAAGATGGCTGACAAGGAAACGTTTTTAGGTGTAGAGAGAATTAAAACTAAAACCCATATTGAAAAAATGAGGGCAACAATTGCAAACTTTTTATTCTCTTTCTATTCTATTATAAGTCATATTTTGATTTAAACCTGTCCCTTTGGCATAAACGTTCCACGAGGAGAAAATCCCATGTATATTATTCTGTTATAGGAGATGGAAAATTTAAATGCAGAGATTGAAAAACTTTCTACTGGACTAAAGAAATACAGAACGGATTTTAAAACAAAATCAATATCAATTAAAGAAGACGCTTGGCTAGCATTTCCAAGGACGTGGACACGCGCCAGTGCAACGTTCGGGGTGCCTACAAATTCTAAGCTGCTTGAAAGTACAAGCTCACAACTATGTCAATTTTTAAATTATACGTCGCTAAAAAATATGTAACCATTAGTATTTAAATATGGATATATTTTGAAGATTTGAATCCAGTCGAATACCTCCGGAATCATGTAACTATTACTGAGCCTCGTCTTCACCTGTATAATCTGATTTATCAGAGATACCGGGTTTTGGAAAATCCTACGGGAAAGTCGATTACAGTAAAGGTAAAGAATTTGCACATCAAGCCCAATCCAAAATCCGGTGTTCTTTCCATGCAATACCCAATAAACAATGGCTAAATTATTTTTCCCGGATGAAAGTAACATTCTCCGAACTTCCGACAGTGTTCTTTTCCGGACGACAAATTTCGGTGTCCGGGAAGTGTATTTAGAAAAGAATTGGATTGAGTCAGACTTAAATCATTTACAGGTCACGTAAATAGAATTAAATTAAAGATTTAGTTGGCACTTGGCAGTCTAATATGGCATCCTGACTACTCACTTTATTTCATAGAGTCGGAAAATTGAACTGATTTCCAGTCATGACTATGACAGACTTGCCGTTTTGATTTCAATGTTTTCTGTCTCCATTTTAAATAGATGTATGCAGTGCTTGATATGGTCATGACGACTACGGTTATATCTTTAGTTCGGAAAATTTGAAATTTTAACCCTGAGATTCTGAAATTGCCCTCTATGACGTGGTTGCGTTCTTGTCTCGTTTTAAATTTTTAAGTTCTCCCGAATCGCTGATAAAACCGTTTTGCTCTTTAATTTGGTCATGACCAGAGACTCATGTTCCGCGTGAACTTACATCATTGGTAACCAGTAACCAGTAACCGGTACTGCATTACATTGCAATTTGCGCATTACTGATGTTCTAATAATATGTTATCCTGAAAAATCATCAATTGAATGTTTTTCAATGACGGTTTCTCTGGATGAAAAAACTGCAATAATCGTACGGATATGGTACATTCATCCTGGAAAATATCCTTCTATCCGGAAACATGTAGTTCCTTAATAGTTCATTGTACCAAGATAAAAATAATTTTGATGATTACGTTGACTTGTAAGTTTCGGTTCACGTCATCACAACTAGACTTGATGACGCTGGTCGTTGCATGAATTAAAATGAATATGCGTATCTTAGATTAAATATTATAGCATCTTAATTAAATTGTGAGCGTTTATTATTATATGCATGACTCATTGCTCGTTTGTTACTATGCAGTCTTTACAGCGAGCATTGACTGAAGTATTAGGGCGACCATTCACAGATTCTGAGATGGACGAGCTAAAAGGAACTTATTTAAACATACTGGACAACTTTGTACTGGACACAAAAGCGTTTGCCGGAATTTGTGCTTTCTCTGAACGAGTATATGGAAAGTATGCTCTGGAGGAGTGTCAAGAGTGCATCGTTTGTTCCAGACACGAAGTACATGACAAGGAAAGGTTCGCTGAATTATTTTGGTAAAATGTATATCCATGTAATCCAGTCGAAGCTCAAAGCATTATTATTTTCATTTTCTACGGTCAAAAACCAGGTGTCATATGAAACGCAGAAGTGAATTGGAGGAAATGGATTTATCATACTTATCTAGCAAAATCAAATTCGGGGAAGCTGCTCACAGTATTTCACACCTTGTGCAAATCTTGATGAAAACAGGTCCGGTAAAGCAAGAAGGATCGCTTTAGTTTATGAAAACAATAAAACCAATAATGTACTAAAGTAACTTCAGCAAACTGTAGGTTGCAGTTGCAAAGATTTATTTCTGCTTTAAGAATTCACATCGTTTGTGAAACCGAAGTTACAAATGAAATTGTACTGGTATTAAACAGTATTTCTTAATACCTAATTTGACGAAACGAACTTTTGGGTATTCATAAAGGTACTGTATTATGAAAAATTTTCATTCGGAGATACGACTGCTTTAATATTTTAGTTGAATCGGAAATTGATATTTTTTCTAATAATCGACACGGTTACTGATTAAATGCAAGTATACTGATTACCGACTGCGTCAATTATCATCGGATTTATTGAAGACTGGTTGACTATGGATAATGTTCTGAAACTGAGGGGGCATCATTAATTGCCCTTGCAGATTGGGTGGCATCATTGTTGGATGAAAACCAGGGTTTGATGGATAACCTGAAAAACGAATGCATACGCTTTTAAAATAAAGTACTGAAAATAGCATAGGGACTTGGAGAATTTTTAATACTTTGGTAATAGCTTCTCACCCATCGGTGGCGGAGGGCGAAATTGCATATGTGGCGGTGGTCGAGCCATGGATGACATCAAGGAAGCCAGATTTGCGTTGTTCGAATTCATGATCACAGGCGTAGTCGTTGGTGGCGTAGGCAAAAGGCCACCTGAGGTAGGCACCGGAACAAATCCAGAAGGATTCGACGGTGGAGCAGACTTATTTCCATCAGCCGTCATTTTTCGCATGACTGAAGTAGGAGTGAAAGTAATGCTGGAAACTGGAGTTGCACTACGCTTTGTCATGTCTTTTGGACCTTCTTCTACGGGTCGTGGCATTTTTTCAACTAGTATAAAAAGAACGCGGGAAATTTAGTACATATAATTTAAGTACTCCAATCTTAACTATTTAAATTAATATTAAAATTACAGTTAGGATTTGAAGGCCGATGATTTGGCATGGGTTGTGATATAGTAGTCATGACTTGTTGACTCATGGGATTCTGTATGACTACACCTGGTATATTAATCGCTCCACAAATTACTAACTTCAGAATCCCGGCGTATACCATATGTTGATGGGGAGGACATTGTTGCAATAAAAATTGATTCAACACACCCCGGAAATTCAGCTCGTTGGTTTTCGCAACTGAAATGAGAGGAAATTATTTTACAATAACGGCATCACAAGCATAATTTTAAAAATCCAAACTCTGAACACATACTGTTTATAAGCATCATATAATCTGATTGTGACACATTTAAATTCAGGACTAGTGGCTGAAGTTCTGGAGGAATCATTTGTAATATTTGATTAGGAGTCATTCGAGGCACCATGTCGCCTGGAGGAGGCAGAGGCTGTTTATTGATCATATTGTTGAAAATGTCCTGCAATGGGTTGTTGCGCGAGGAATCCTCGGGAGCGGACACTGTCTGTGATTTTTGTTGAGGAGGTTGTTTAAATATATCCATTACATTTGGCTGTTGGCCTTGATCAGAATTAACGGGTTTTTCTGCATGTGCCTGGGATTTCTTTTGGCTGCCAGGACCTTGTAGTACTTTCTCCAGCTGGCATGGCAAATGTTTGGATTTAGGTTTACATTCGGTGTAATTAGATTAACCATGAATTCAATTTATATTCAGCGTAGAATGTAGCTCACCAATGGGGTAACTAATTTTTTAAACGCATCAACATCATCTTTAGTAGCTGGTTTGGTTGTTTCCTTAGGTTTGGGTTCAGCAGTTGGCTCGACAGGTGCGCTTTTCTTAATTAGCATACTGCGAAGCAACTCTCCCATTTCATGCACTGCCTTCGACTTATCTGTGAAGATAAATTTCGAAACAATGAATTTATTTTCAACGGTTTTGTATAATTATTATATAAGATACATATATTGATATATTTTATGCAACCTTCATTGCTGGAGTAGTTTTCCTGATGATCAACTTGAGCAACTCTACCCAGTCCAGGATCTGGTGTAGCTGAGTTTCTCTTGAAAAATTGACTAAACCGAGAGCTACCGCTCGGCTCCTCAGATTCATTAAAGTCATTCTACAAAAGTAAAACATTACCAAGGTTATAAACTTTCATTGCAATTACTCAACTAAATCACTGACATTTTACCGATAAAATTCCTGGAATATGGTCTAATTTAAGAATCTTTTCGATGCTGAGGTCCATAGGACTTTCACTTTCGCAAATTGGATCAACTCTGGCACTTTCCCCACTTGAGCCTCCCCCTCCATTCTGAGCTGAATTTTCTCTCTTCAATTCTTTCCTTTTATCATCAGACTTATCTCTTCGTTCATCGTCTAGAAACCCTCTCAGTTCAATGGTTTCATGCTGTGAGGAAGGCCCACCTTGTAGACAAAAACATGTTGTTTTTTAATTATCATTTTATATAATCTAAGTAATAAGAAATGAGGTGTGCACTTAACATACCCGAAAACCACTCTGGCTCCTGTTCTTCTTCACGCCCACCTCTGTCTCGGTCGTTAGAATACCGTTTACCAGAGTTTACGTTATAATCTCGATCTCGTGGAAAATGCGCACCGTTTCGGCGTCGTGACCAGTCGGAACTATCTAAGCCGTCATTCGACCAAGAGTTAGAATTTCTGTGACTGTTACCAGACATTCGATCTCTGTTTCCCCTATCACGATGATCTCGATCTTGATCTCTGTCTAATCGATTTCTTTCATTAATATCTCTCCTTCCGTACCGAAAATTATTTCGGTGATAATCCCTAAAAACACAATAAGGATTGATCAAAGTAAAATATTTACGATCAGTTTAACAGTTGAAAGTTACGCTGTCACAAACCTGTCGTAACCTTTTGATGGTTCTTCGTGAGTATGAATTCTTGAAAATGCGCTGCTTGTAGTTACGTGCGAAGGTGATGTAAGATTCGGACCACATCCTCCAGAAAAATTGCCACTATGTGGGCGAAGACTGATGTTGTCCTCCGTTTCTCGATCACGCTTGCCACCTTCTTCCTTTCTTTTAAGGCTAATATACGCAAACCCATATCATGCATAAATATCTTTGTCACAAATAGTGCATGTGATGTTGATATTAAATGCGCAAAAACAGATGCGAATTTTAACTTACGGAGCATATGTCGGTGTAGTAGATAAAGGCATCCGCTTTACTTTCGAAGACGCAAGTGTGCAGTCAAGGTGTGGAATGGGAAAACCGGAAGGTTTCCTGGCACTTGCAGGATTATGGAAGCATTTTATTAGGAACTCCTGTGTGAAGAATAACAATTAATGAAAACAGTTTGAAATCAACTTAAAATTAAAGTATGTGGTTGTAAATGTTTGTAATTGCTTACACGATCATACAAGATCCTTTTATTCCTTCTCCCAGTGGATTTGCGATGCATGCTACTGTCCGAGTCAGGCTTACAATTTTCAGTCTCAACAAGGCAATTGCCACTGGCTGACTGTGCCTTTAAGTCCATATTATGCTTTTCACTATTGTTTGCCATTTTGGAATCAAACGCTAAAAGCAAAAAATAATAATAATTTGGTGTTATATTAAACACACAAAAATTGTTATCCAAATGATGTAGCTGTTAATGATTTTGTGTGAACTAGAAATACCGTAAAATTAGACAAATATCACGAGATATCGTTCACCTAGCGTAATTTTGACAGTTAAATTTCAAGATGGCAGACTTCCTTTTTCAACTCTACAATAGCCGACGAGTCAAGAAAGACTTCTATACGTCGACTGCAGCTTGTACCAGCTTATAATTATTCAAAACACAATGTTCACTTTTTGAGGCTCTGGTAACAAAGCCTTAAAATTTCTACGAACAGCGAATAAGACTGAACTATTCAGGTCAGTTCGTCCTAGTACGTTACATTTTTCTTGCTATGATCAATTGAAGTGCGCAATGATAACGAAAACGATATGGTGCTTACTTATTTATCATAAAATATGCTCGAGTACAAAGCAACGTATCTAGGAAAAAGTTAGTTTCATTCAACCTAGTCCAAATACACAAAGCGCCCTGGCATGATCCAAGACAACGATTTTTTAAGACGCTTTTAGTTTCACGCAAATTTAGTAATGCACAGTCGTCCACGCTCCAATGTGCAACAAAAATGAATCATGACATTCATTTCATGAGTGAACAGTGAAGCGCTTGCCTGGAAAACAGAGACATGGCAAGCGATAAGAAAATTATCATAAACAAAGTCGTTATTATGGCATACACTGGTGTGTAAAAGATTTTCTAGTAAGTTCCTACAGTCCGTTGTCTTGTTCACCATTCCTCCCATTGTAAATTTTAGTCTCAAGAGTCCAACGACTTCATTGACACGCCACAAAATAGTATAGAAACATCTAATTTTTGTCTTTAGTACTAAAAAACACACTGGCACTGGAATAATGTCAAAAGAAGGGAGTTTCTTTGTACATTCTATTATCCTCATCAATGCAGGATGAATGCAGATATATAAGGATTATGACAAACAACAACATACAACGTGATGATTGTGACTAGATAATTGGTAAAACAAAATCCAATACAAAGTCCACTATGCTACATGAATACCTGACATGATTGACATGAATGACGATGAGGTTTGGTGTATGGAATGGAGACAACTTTTCCACATCAAGTTATTCTCTACACAGCCCTCCTAACGCATCGTTTTGACCGTTTTATTTTGACTGGTGATAAATGGGCATAAACATTATTATTTGCATATCGCTGCCCAGCTCTAATTCATGCAAATGTGTTGTATTAATCAAGTAAATCATTCAGTTCAACAAAGCATTCAATCTAACCGATTCCTCTCCTACTAACCTCACCTTCTTGACTCCGTTGCGTCGTCACACGCAGTAATGCTGCCTGCTCCAAGTTCTACTGGTTTCTTCCCACTCTAACGTACATATATAGGTTTTCACAGACAATTGCGAGTGGAATCAAAGAAAATAGAATACGGAGAAATCCTAAATGCAAATATAATGGATATCTGCCTCTGACATATGTATAATTGTGGTAATGAAATAGAAAATCANACTCTAACGTACATATATAGGTTTTCACAGACAATTGCGAGTGGAATCAAAGAAAATAGAATACGGAGAAATCCTAAATGCAAATATAATGGATATCTGCCTCTGACATATGTATAATTGTGGTAATGAAATAGAAAATCAGTCCTCGCAGGTTATATACAATCCAGATCTTTTGTAACTACAACAATGAGATCTTTAATTAACCACTATAAACTGATAACACTATTCACAAAAATAACTGCTATACATAAATATATATATATATATATACACGTTTCGAAACTAATTAATTAAGTGAATAAAAAACGTTTCCTCTAGTATGTTATCTTACTGTTTTAACAGTAATCTTTTCTAAATATCTAAAGTACGAAGATTATCAAAAAGTTGACTATGGTTATCTGTGGACGTCACGTCTGTGCTATGTAAGGCTTGTATACTATACATAAGCAGAATCAAGGATGCCTACATTGCCTACTACTCACTACTCTGCAAACTTGCATCTCAATTTACCAGAAGCTGAATGATATCAAAGGTTGTTGTGCTGTGAGGTATACGACGGATTATGGAGGAATAAAATACTATGTACTGTCAACTGCACAAATCTATCTGAGCAATATTTTGCTTAAGCAAATCCTTTTGCTGCCACTTACAATACAATTACAATTAATAACAGTAAATATAACATAAAAGTAAAAGCCCCAAGAACCCATTTAAAGTTTCTGTATAAATTGAAGATGCAGGATGCGTAGACCGAAAACTATTATAGTTTATTCATGAAAACAGTTCAGCATTTAATATAAAGTTTTGATGCCAACATTTTCTAGTATTTAAAACAGATTTTTGAAAACATGCTATTTTAATTAGTGGTCTTGTAAAGTTGTAAACATGTAATAGGGCTAGCTATTTTTGTGTCTGCTAGTTAGAGGGTAATGAGCAACAAAAAGGTGAAAGACAACAAGATGAAAATTCATTTTCAAAATTGTGGATAATTTTCAAAAAACAAAGTTTAACCGATATATTATGCCACAATACTCAAGTTTAATTTACCAAATTTTGAAAACGAATCGTGTTTTCTCTCTCTACCATTGTGTAGCACAGACTGTGCTTTGGTACCTATCCGGATGAAGGGGGACCTAAAAGATATTTGGCTGAAAATTTGAGGTGTACTTTAATACGAGAAAAAAGAATCCGATGAAAATTTTTCCACTTTCCACCCCCAAAGCCTCGAAATCGCTCTGGCGGGATTTTGTTTTGAATGTCAAAGTGGTTGGAACTTTATGAAATTTTGTATTTAGGGGTAGTTTAGCATGAAAGGGCGAATCCCGTAAAAAAATTACA
>JAHZNA010005526.1:0-10271 GCA_027743935.1 Sinodicranocentrus sp. ZH6 | reverse complement strand
TGGATTTTTGGCTTTACATTCTACTGGTGTTTTTTCTCATTTCTACCTCCATGTGAGAAATCATCCATCCATCTAAAGACGAGGATAAATTGTAGCCATGGAAACCAACTGTTGCCAACACAACATCACTTGACATTCCTTTTCTAAAATTTCGAAAATCGTATGGCCCTTTCATACTTTTAAAGACAGCATTGAAATGTTCCAAATCGTGAGTTCTTGAGTTAACCTTAATTCCACACTTGTTTATACTCTTTTCTTTCACTTTCAGGTAAAATTGATTTGACCATTCTTGAGAAACAAATGATGTCCTTGAAACTTCAATGTGGAACTCGTCGACACACTGAGACATAAGGAGAAGATTGGAGAGCGTCGGGCGAAAGATAAACGATATTGCAACAGCTCCATCCTCGGGTTTGTTGGACATCCTAGCCAAATTTCTTTCAGATTTTGATTTTGCAAAGGCTGGATCGTCTGTTACGATGATTTGAAATATATTTTGTTTTACCAAATTTGCTTTTTCTTCACTCATTGCATATGACACAGGCTTTCCTCGAGAATTGCGGATTTGAGGGTGGTAAAGATCATACTGGGATATGCTGATACTAAAATCTTGAGTGAATTTCCTGTAGACTTTGTAAGAGTATGGAAAGTGAAATAGTTGAAGGTAGCAATTGAGATTGATTAACTTTGGAGAAAAGTGGAATGCTTGAGACAAAGTTTTATTATAATATGGATGAGCTCTTGCTGAATATATTAAGTCGCTAGCTTGATACTTGTAGTAAATTTGATACCGATTGAGAACCACTGGAAATTGAAACGGTTCCAAATCCAGGAAATTTTTATATTCGTAATAAACAAACTGAATTAAACAGCCTGGAAATGAATGCAATAATGGATTGAAATTCGTCAATACTTTATCCGCATAAAACTTTGACATACTAATTGTCCCTATATTTACAAAGAAAATGAAACTTTGAGCTAACATTTTGTGAAAATTAAAACACAAAGGAACGCACTTTCTTTTTCAAGTTCTTCTCAAAATCTCTCAAGTCTAGCTTCGTGCTGAACGAGTTTTGAAAACAGAATGGCATGTTTTGGATTTAAAGCAACAGTTGCCTTGATAAAGCCGAACTGCTGACTAACAGGAATTGTTTCTTCAAGTTGTATGCTACCGACTTCCTTCCGTATATTTTATTTAGTCTTCCGGGTAGTGCTTCCTCTATGGGGTATATGATTTCCTTTTCCTGGTTCGGTCTTCTTTTTTCCAGGTGGGGTTTCTTTTTCCGCGTATGTCTTCATTTTTCCTGGTATGTCTTCATTTTTCCTGGTATATCTTCATTTTTCCTGGTGTTTCATCCCTTTTCCGAGTATTTCTGCTTTTTTCCGGGTAGGTCGTCCTTTTCAGGTAGGATTTTTCCTATTCCGGGGAGATTTTCCATATTATTGTCACGTGTTGTTGCAGGCACACAAGACGTCATTCTTCTTTCGTAAAAGTTTCCGGTTAGGTCGTCCTTTTCAGGTAGGATTTTTCCTATTCCGGGGAGATTTTCCATATTATTGTCACGTGTTGTTGCAGGCACACAAGACGTCATTCTTCTTTCGTAAAAGTGGAACACCAATTTTTTTGCATTTGAGAGGAATTCAATTTCGTTAAATTCGGACTTTAAAGTTGTCAATATTGAAGGAGAAAAAAATGTGATTGTTGTTGCCGCAATTGTTGCGGCTTTCCTACCATAAATACATACTGCCCGTTTTAATCTTAACTACCCAGAAAAAGGTTTGTTTTCGGTTGACAAGGATTCATAAATTAAAGTGCTGTGCATTATTTAGTTTATTGAAGCTAGGTAACAAATGGTAAAAAAAAGGCTATTAGTGATTACTGGGACCCGCGATTTTTCAAAAATTAAAAACTCCTACATAGAAACAAAAATTCATGACGACAAATTTTTTCGAACATCTGATTGTTTGTTGTATGTAGACAAAGAAACGTGGTTATGAAAGCACTGGTGCAGTTGTTTGTATATTTTTGTACATATACCGGCGGTTATCGGTTTAAATTACGCATCACAAGCTTAGTAAGTCAAGTGGGGTCATTTCTGAAGTCTTTTTGTGTACCAATAACCACTGACTACTTATAACCGATGAAGTTGGGTGTATATGTACGCATTTAATTACACTATACAAAACTGGAGAATCAAGTTGGATATTTTTATTATTACCACGCAGTCATTTATGGAACACGACTGATGAGAGCTGATGTGATTAAGATGTATGTGTGTCTCGGTGTAGTTAAATATTTCACATAACAAGCCTAACTGAGTCATGTCTGAGGGAATGAGCATGTAAATTTACACACTTAAAAAGATTTTTTTTGCAATGCCGTTATCGAGATGTGCAGCTGTTCGTATGCATATGTTATGTGCATTACATAACTAATTGCAATTTAGAAACCCTAGTTGGATTGTTATATCGATTTGTTAGTTAGGGCGTATACTTATATATATTAAAGTTAGCGGGTATCAGTCAAGTTACCATTTACATAACAGACTCAAAATTCAAACTCATAACAAGTTTTTTTATTGATGCATACGCAAAATGACCATACCAAACCATTAACTATTTAAATATCAGATGAGAAGAAACCTTATCGTTACATAGTAAGTTATAACACCAAACTATTATTACAAATCATCGCTTTCATTAGTAATATTAACAAACTCAACCCGTTTGCTTGTACGCTTCGATCTACTGTCAACAGTGTCAACATCGTATCACCAAATACCGTATCATCTGAATAGAATGTAGTTATAATTGATATTTTAAGAATTTAGTGTAAGTACATCTTGCATTGATATATTTACCATTTGCAATATGTGCACAACATCCAACAACACGAGCTCCAGCTCTGCACATACAGTAATAGCCTACTATTGACTCGATTCCACTCAAACTCGGATTGTATTTTATCCAGCAATGGTGGTGAGCTCGGGATTGAAATCTGCTGTGAATGTAGCCTCGAACAACATCGGGTAAATCCTTATGAAGCCGAATTGTGAATGAACCGTTTTCTTTAAAATGCTCAGCTATGTATTTTTTAGCGATTCGAAGCTGATAAGGACCCAAAGTGATATTTTCTAATTCCTCCATGCTTAAAAGTGGGAAGTCTGGGACTGTCAGAGTCAGCAGTTTTCCATGAGGGAGTTTGCCGAAGTTAACCTTCTGCTGTTAAACTCTCCTGGAGTAAGTTACTCATGCACATACCGGTGCCTACCAATATTTCCGTCGGTCTCCGTAAGGCCTAGTCGCCCGTACTTATTTAGAACTGAACAGCAGATTTTGAAAATCCTTCCGATCTTAGCAGAATACCGACCGTTGATGTTGTTCGTGAAGAATTTGTTGCTTAAGCCGACCTGCCGATGCAAAGAAATTACAGATTTTTCAGTTACGTCTGTATTCTTTGCTGTAGATATAATGACAGGATAAGTCACATTGGTTATTTGATTATCGATAGTTTTGTAACTTTTTATGGATGTGTATTATTAAATATCATTAGCTCGCGAATGACTTTAGTAATAGAATTTAGTAAGAAACGTGTTTTTGTGCGCGTGCTTGTGCGTTGTCCAAACCAATTCAATGAATTTATTTAAAAAATTGACAAATGCAGCTTGCGAACATACTTTTGTAACATTGGTCTTTCGTTGCTACACACTACGATTTTTGGTGTTATACGATATAAACTGAATAAAATTCCAAATGAGTGTACCTAATGAGTCCAAATGAGTCCAAAACACAATCAGTTATCTTGGAAATCGTCAATGCGCAAGCGTAGAGATAAGGTTTCTGAGCATGGTTTACTAAGCATTACATTTTACTGCGCATGTGATGTTTCTTAGAGGTTTGCTGAAACGGGTGTTTTACTGAAAATTAATTTACTGAGCACAGAGAATTGATTGGACATGGGATGTTACTGAAACACCGAATGCATTAACAATAATTATAAGTCAATTGTTAAAAGCCGAAAACAAATCAACAATTGACAGTAGAAGAAAGTAAATCAACAATAGTCTATTAACAATAAATTTTATGTTTTTGGGTTGGTTGGTTTTTAGGTTAATGTTTGATAGGAGATTATCGTTTTATGATATCTTGTTAGGTTAATGTTTGAAGCGAGATTCTAAAAAAGTCTTATTTGCAAGCTCAACTTAGGCTTACCAGATTTATTGCTAGTATTCGTACTGTATGAGAAAATGATTCTACTACCCAGCGGTTCATAGTTACCATCCGACTAGAATTTTCTTGATCAGTTTTTCTCCATCAATCATCCATTTCGGTGTATGTACAGTTATTTCAAGCGCTTCAGCTGGTTAAACGCAATCTCGAAAACCGCGATCCAAAATTAAGTGTGAATCTGGAAAAAGGAATTCTAAGAATTCACCATTTAACAATCCTTTCATAACTTCTGCATCGTTTATGGTGGCTGGAAAAGACCCGATGACATCCAAAATGTAGCCAGCTGGGAGTACCATCATCATGAAACGCAAAAAATTCGTTGTTTATCCACTGTACGTTTTCCTCTGTTCCTCATGTTCTGTAGGTTTGTCAATGTACAAATATGTACCGTCACATATTATGATTATAGAATCTTCAGGTATATTTAGGGATTTTCGGATTGTTTCTGTGGTATGGAACTCGAAAATACTTTCCTTTGTCATGTGCTTAAACCCGAGAAAAATTGGCACGAACTTGTCTTCTAATGCTTCAGAGATGGAATCAATAGTTTCAGATTCAACGAGCTGAGTTGTCCCAAAGTCATATGCGATGTGCTCTTGTGTACCACCAGTTTTCATAAGGGAAAGGAACATGGCCAGGGCGTCTCTTTTAGTTCGGTTACAACTGTCCCTTATGACTGAGTTAGGCAAGTAGGTCATGAGATCATCAAAATCGGACTTAGAAATTCCAAGTAGACTTTTATAACTTTCATCAGCCACACCACCATTAAAATCAAAACGCGTAGTTGAAGTAGTCGCCTGCAGAAGATTTTTCAGTGAAGTCAATGTGTTCCTTGAAAGAGTTGATATTCTGCTTCGCTTCTTCCTTCCAGATGTGTCGCAGAACATCTATTATTTGTAGGTATAAATATTTGAAGTTCACTCCAAACATCGCGTATTGCTTCTCGTGGGATTTGACATCTTTGATGTCATCGGTCTTCTGATTGCTCTTTGTGCTGGCATATGAAGCACCTTTTTTGGGTTGAGACACATGTAGGAATGT
Source organism: Sinodicranocentrus sp. ZH6 (assembly GCA_027743935.1). NCBI lineage: Eukaryota > Metazoa > Arthropoda > Collembola > Entomobryomorpha > Entomobryidae > Sinodicranocentrus > Sinodicranocentrus sp. ZH6. Next base: position 5,000 of record JAHZNA010005526.1, on the reverse strand, counting down.
TGTCCAGACGGAAAAGTGTGTTCTGTAGTGCTGACTGGCTTGATATCCGAGACGAAGTACTCAGGGTTTGGGACTCTTCTTCATTAGTTGATTCGGATGCTGCATCAAAATGATGTGGTCTCTCAGCCATAAGATCGGGAGTTTCATCTTCAGCTTGGAGTACCTCGAGAACCGTTTTAGAATATGCTCTAGTGCCAGGCGTAGGCAGCAAAACATTCCGACTCGTATTCATAATTTAAATGATTATTGGTAAATTTTTAGATCTACAGAATGCTAATTCATATTTATCAATGCATGTTACTCAGTAAAGCTTAAAGATGTATGGCATTTATTACACACGAAAGCGTTTTCGTCATATGCCACACAGCCACCAGTCCTCCTCACAAAATATGGACGAAAACTCGGAGCACCCACTCGGTACTTTTTCCCAACTAATCTATGAGGACCCAAACAGCAATACAAATGTCCAGACTCGAACTTTGAACGAATCATTGTTACGGTATTTAAGGATGTAGGATTGAATATGTTAGCACAGCAATGACAGTAGAGTGTGGAGCAGTGAGTGGCGGAATAACCAGTGTTAGGATAATGATATGATAAGCACGTAATAATATACTGATACGTAATATGTCTCTTTGTTTACATTTCATTTACATAAATTCGTCAAATAAAAAGCGAAAATGTAAATGCGAAAAATATTCTGGCTTCCCATAGTTAAGCAGAAAAAATAACTGCAGAATCCTACATTTTACTCAAAACCCGACACAACTGACCCAACTTCACCTCTCATTTTGACTACGAAAACGATTTGAAACATTTTGAGGATAGTACTAGTGTGATTTTCCAGCTTTTTGTGAATATTTTGATGCAATTAAATAATTTTTTATTGCTGCAAAGTTTCAGTTTTAATAAAAATAGAAAAACGTGATTTTGTCAAATAACAGTGTGCAGTGAACCCTATGTGATTTAACATTAGTGTGTGGGGCTGTGAAACATTTACCATTCCATACTCATTAGATGCAGAATTTCATAAACTGTAGGAATCGCTTTGGTTTGGTCTTATAATCTACTGCGAAAGTATTCAAATCTTTGTTTCTGTGAATCGGTTTCTCAGTAATCACTAATAGCCTTTACTGTAAACGGGTTAAGCTGAAAGTGATAATTTAGTTTGTACGCACCATCGACACCGAGAAACACTATTCATCACTAACTAATCGTAAGTGATTTAAAGACTTGGCCACTCATGAATGGATTCCATTTCACCAACGGTTACTTGAAACCGTTACAATAGGTGGCCACAAAAGCCGCAATCCGCAAAAGCCACAAACTCGACTCTTCACGGCACCGGAATATAATCCCAATGCTGTTGGAACTTGCTCTTTTTTATGAGGCGTTTTCTTGAACCCTTTCGTCAGTTTTGCCGACTTGTCAGCCTCGAAAGTCATCAGTCAAGTCAAGCTCACTTTCTTCTTCGACACGAATGAAGTCCATCAATTAAATGAGTTTTGGTCACTTGATCCATCCTTCCTGGAAAAGTCACTACGATGCCACGCCCTTAATAATATTACCGGTAGGTAAGACTCAACCACTGGGAACAAGAGGGCATTATATTTATCTGCTGTAACGTTTAGCGGCTCCAAAGCATCTAATGGCTCTCCAGCTCATCATATAGTTTAGGTTAGTCAATTTCACCACGATTTTGACTTGCGAATGACTAATGAAATTAATTCTCTTGCATAGACCTCTACAAGAAAACCTTCTTTTCCTACCGAGCCTTCAGAGCTGCAATTGCATGTGGATAGTTGGAACCGGTAGGTGGATATAACTTTTCCACGTCTTAAGCTCTTGAACCCACTACAATAGACTGCCGCAAGTAGTGTAACTTGTCACTCGCATGAAGCTCCTCATCTCCATCTATTTTCTGGATTTGTGACCAGAACCCGAGCCAGTCTTATAATTCTCCACTGAACTTTGCCAATTAAATTGTCTGTAGCTTGAACGATCTTCTTGCTTAGAGGGCACTCTCAAATTCTCCGGCTTCAGATGCTGAACTGCAAGTAGAAACAGCAGTCTCTACTTCAATTGGTGGATCCAGCTTCACTCGAACTTTGTCTCTTGTTAACAGTACCTTTCGTTTTTACTCATCCATTGACTTTAATTCGTCTTCAATTTCTTGGTCGGAGATTGCGCTGCCTGCAACTAACTCTTCGATCTTCCTGTCTTGAATCTGGATTCATTCCCGACTTTTTGTCTTATTCTTGACCTTTGATCACGTCGGGGTAACCAGATGTGGAGAATCAGTTGGTTAATGACGAATAACTACCCGTTGAAGCTCACTAACCTAGGCGAGATCTTACTTTGGTCAAATGAATTAGAAGGCTAAGCAACAATTAAGGAATTGCAACTAAAATGCTGTACTTTAAGTAAATAGCAATAAAGAGAACACTTAGCAATGCATATTGTATTTTTCCACTCTTTATTCTAACAGCACGAATAATTAAACTTTATTCTACAAATAATCTGACTCCAATAAATATATCCGCAGAGAACAAATAAAAAGAACGATACTTGCAGCACGAGTACTACGTCAAACAAAACCGTGTGAAAGAAACATATGTTCATAATATTCTACATTTCTAACAATTGCGTTGTATCGTAGTAGCCCGCGATAACAGTCCCTTTACCAAAGCAAGTCCCAAAAAGGTTCGTTTTGGGTCGACAAGGATTCATATATTAAAGTGCTGCGTATTATTTAGTTATTATTTAGATAAAATATGAATATTGTTACTTTGCAAATGCGACGAGAACATGACTGAAACCGGTTTTTTGTGCCAACGAAAGAGTGATCTCCTGCCAACATGATGTCCTGCTTTTCAGCCTGATGCATAATGCGAGTGATGAATGTTATTGATAAAATGCTGCTACCCAAAATTAACACAACATTTACACTTATCCATGTTAATATTACATTTCAATTTCAATGTGTTTTTAGAGTTCGTACCCCAAAGGTCTCAGACAAGCGTCATAAGTCATAATTCTTTCTTCCATGTAAATACTCGTCAATGACGTATGCTCGGATAGCGAAGAAAAGCATTAAGATTGCAAAATATTTTTTTGATTATGTGCGTAATTAGGCTGGGCTGAAGTAGATATTGTGAGGGTTCTCTACTTCCCCCCATAGAACCCTCTATTCTAGCGGTTACTTAGAAGTCTCAGTCGGCGTGTCTGCTCTGCCTCTCCACTAGCCGGTGTAGAAACTGGATAGGGAAAAACACACACAGAGACCGGATAGGTACAATCTAAGGTACACGGAAAAGCGACACGCACACATTCATTCGAGTTCTGACCGTCACGTCCGACATTTGATTTATTCGTCATCGTCCGTAATTGTTTTATCCTTAAACTGTGCGAATTGTTGTTACTTGTCAACTTATTTAATTGTACTAATAACTGTTGTCATTCGTCAATAAAGTTACAAGAGTTTTAATTAGTGCGATTGTGACTAAACTATCAGTCATTTTAATTATAAAAAGCACACTCGCTCACAATATTCTTGTGAGTTATAAAAGTAAGTATTATAATGAGTAGGCTCACAATGCCCCAATATTTCATATGACCCGCGGTAACCCAGGTTTTCCTAAAACGCAAGAGTCACCGTAGAATTGCAAAACTCCTTTTTCACAATCCTCACTTTTGTCATTATTGTCGTGTCTGCAGTCGGATTATGCAGATCTTTTTCCGTAGTCCAGTTAAAGTCCCAGTAATTCGTCATTCAGTTTCAAGTTCCTTTCCAGTCTCCAGTAATTTAGTGAATCCCAATAACTTTCCAGATAGTTATTGTAGTCCAGTTATCCCTAGTTATTCCCAAATCCCCCAAAAATTGTTGTAGTCATTTGTTGTCAGTCATCCCTTATTTGGCAACATAGTTCACGACCCTCAATCAACCCAGATTTAGGAAATATTTTTATAGTTATCTTCATAACTACCTTTATTTGAAGTCCAGTTTACCCTTATTCACCCCACAGACCCCAAATAAACCGTATACATTACAGTATACATGTGCGTAATTAGGCCGTGCTGAAGTAGATGTTCTTGTGAGTTATAAGAGTAAGTATGTTAATGTTTGTATCAAAGAGATGTGATTAATATAATAAATGAATTCATTTCAAGTAGTGAGTTTCAACGAGACGAGGAAAAACCCTGCATATTTTTTCGTTGCTTTTGAGCTGTCGTCAGTTTTTACTCCTGATTAACATTTAATTAATTAGTAATTGGTTGAAGAACAGTTGTGGTGTCGCGTATTTTACATGAAAAATTCAGCACGGTAATCGATTTGACAAGATGAAGTTACTTCTTGTTAGTTTTCTTGTGATTGTTTGTCCTTCAGGCAGCTTTTCAACAAATCCTGCATCGCCCTCATTTATTGCTATCCACTCTCCACCTACCTGGATTGTGATTAGTGATTAGGCTAGCAAATGCCATATTGCCTGTATTTGTTACATGAGTTGCAAATTTTTTAGTGGTTTAGAAGTAACTAGTGAGCCAGCTTTGCACGCTAAGCGTGCAGTATTACGTAAGATTAGATCACACAAAATGACTTGCGAATCGTGCGATTAGGTTGACAAACTAGATGACCAAATTTTTGGGAAACTTACCCGTATACCACAGGCAGGGGATATTATATCGTAAGATAATATTATTTATAACTTCTACTTCTACTACATCTGAAAAGAAATAAGGAATAGAATAGAAATAACTCGGTTGTGTTCACTTTTAATCTCCTTAGTATAGTAAACATGTGAAATTTTGCACAAAGGAATACACTTGATTTTATTTAACTAATGAGATCAGATACTTCTAGGCAGGCTGTAGGTTTTAATTAATTGGTGGAAAGTCACCAGTAGTGTAATTGTAAACAAAAGCTTACTCTACAAATTTACTGGAAACAGGTTTTACTCATAGTTTATTTCAAATACAATATTGTCACTGTGGAGTCTGAG
>JAHZNA010005525.1:0-10721 GCA_027743935.1 Sinodicranocentrus sp. ZH6 | reverse complement strand
GTCCTTCTGCTGACGATGATGAGCATTCCAAGCATTACATTAGAAATTCATTAGCATACATTCAAGATGAAAGCGTACATTCTCGTCCGTCCTTCTCCTTAGCGAGTTGTGCGACAGCTTTTATTTATTGTTGATGTGAAGCCACAGTCGTAAACATGTTTTACGAAGAGAAAAGCAAAGAGTTAAAGGAAGAGTTAAGACAGAATAAAGGCTCCTTTTTTCCAATCCAATCTTGCCCTGTCTTGTTTTTCGAGTTACAAAGGAAACACGGCAGTTTAAAAGTTTCCTTTGTTTCCCAAATGTAAACTAAATGTGCACCTACGCATCTTCACTGTTCTTTTTCACAAGGGAGAAAAAATAATGCGCTTTATGGCTCTCTGGTAAAAGATTGGAATGTGTAGCGAGCTGTGTGAAATTCTACTGCATAATGCATTTTAGGTAAACTCCATTGATACCAAATAGGAGAAGAAGGTCGTTCTAGAAGAATTACGTCTTTGCATTAGGAAATCTCCCTTTGTTGTCGTAAACTCATCAGAAAATTGCATTCAACTCCAGCCTTGGAGCAAATTACCCATCTATGCATAATAAATTCATGCAATGCATGTAACTTACAATGTAGTTGTATTACAAAGGAAATATGAAAGCTTTCAAAGCAACGTCCCCAGACATATTTCCCTTTACTCTGTTTAACCTGCATCCAATGATGACAGTTTTGATTATGAACTTCATTTTTATCTCTTGTACAGTTGTATCCACATGAAAAAAAGCATTGTCTTATGTAGTTTAAGCTCATATCATTTCTCTTTTTAAAATTACGTCAAATCAGAGAGGAAATCTCGAAACCTGTGTGAAAAAAGTGTAAACAGAGTAAAGGCGAATTGAGGTTACACAAACGATGAAACGAAGCCATAATATCACATGGATATAGCTGGATTTCGGATTATGGAAGGATTGGAAGGAAAACGGCAGGCCGCCGCCGCTGCTGCAGAAGAATATCGCAAGTAAGGAGGAGTAAGGAAGAGAGAGAGCTTATCTATTTTTTGTGATGTGATAAATGTACACTTTAGTTACATTACTTGTTTCTGGCAGTGGTGGATCGATATTCCCCTTTTCACTTCACAGCCTCTCTCTCTTCAACTCAGCTGCTGCATTATTTTTGTCGACTTATCGAGAAAATACATACATAATACAAATGTACATATAAGATATTCCAATGGTAACATGATGCTTCACACTAAAATTGTGTATGGGGTAAACTCTAGTGGCATGAGTATGAGGACAAGGAGAAATAAGATTGGAGATAATCTTGGAAAAACGATGTTGTTAGTCTTCGTTACAGTCTTTTCCTAAGTTGCCTCGTCAGAATAGGTAAATATGCATAGGTATTCACATGGAGAACGTGATGGTGTGTATGTTGTATATCCTCTATTGTTATTATTATTTCTCGTTATTTTGGTTCTGGTGGCCGGTCCCGGTGTAAAGCTGTCATTTGAGAGTAACAAGTTTTCCAAGTAGACGGAGAGAAGACGAGCCGAAAAAGAGTCTTTCAAAAAATGGTATTTATGCATGAGCAACAATAACCACGGAATATAGGATGAAGGTATTAGTCTCTGACGAAGTATGCATTTTCTTGGAGGAGAAGCAGAGAACAGAGCACAAAAGTGCATTTTTATTCTTTGGATGTAAATATGTTGAACTGAGTTGGGAATGGAAAAAGCAGAGAGAAAAAAATTAGTGGTCATAGTCATGTAGTTGAGGCTCTAATGGCGAAATTGAAGGGAGGAAAAAAAGGTTCAAGATTTTTGAAGAATAATCCCTTTTCTTGAAATTGCTCCTTGTTCCCTGTTTTCCTCCTTGTTTCATGATTTATTCTCGGATCTCTCTCCAAAAACTACCTTTAGTTGTATACGCCACAGTTACTATTAAGTCTGATGGAAGGTTTGAAGCAATATCCTTTTCTTATGCATTTAACTTGGGCTTTATATATAACCTAAGCATATGCACCTTGGGCAGTTTGAAAAGGGAACTTTTATGACATTTTATTGTCGACGGACACGGATATGGGCGGAAATTATTACATGGCTGCATTTGAGCTGGGTTCGACACTGCATAATGTTGTTAATAGCGTGAACTACCTACGTTTAAAATGTGTCTTCATCAAGCATAACCAGTGACAGAGGTTTAGAGCTATTCATCAAAATTGCATCTAATAGTAATGTCCACTGAATGTCTTCTTGTGGGATCTGGTTGTGACAATGAGGCATACTATGTGACGCTGGGTAGGGAAGAGTATTGTGACAAGTTTTGCAAGGAAATGATCCAAGTTTACAGTTGTGAATTATCCCTTTTTGTGTGGAATATGGCAGGACATGATAAATATTTGGCTTTGTAAAGGATATTTTTGATTTGGTGGATGTGATGATGACGAAAACAAAACAAAAGATGGTTTGTATGTTCAGATTTTATTCAATGTGCAATTGTACTAAAGAGATTTGGGAAATCAATCAATTTTGATGTATAGGAAAACAAGGTTGTGGGTCTCTTATCTTGACAAAGGTGGCATGTGTATGTTTGTCGAGATTTACGCGTGAGTTGCAGAGCATAAGAGAGAAAAATTGCTGTAATTGGGTTGAAAAAGAGAGACGTTTTCCTATGATCTTGGATCTAATCTAGGTTGATGTAATAAAAGCAAGCAAAATGGACAAAAAAAGAAACATTTTTCTCTTTGTGTTTCGTTTTGGAGAAAAAATGCCAGAGTGAGTGAACACTGGAAAATCTTATTTGATTTATGTAATAATGGAGTAGTACGACATAGAAATGAAATGAGCACGGAGACTACATAAAAGTATAGGAAAATTGGTTTTTAGGTTGGGAATATTTGTGGGGAATAAGTAGAAAACTTGCAGCACATAAAATTATGTATGTGTAATGTTTTGGAGAAATAAAAAAGGCGCAGAATGAGTAGACTGGTATTACAGTGTATTGCTCCAAATTACATAGTATAGTTTGGGTCGAAACTGAAACCGATTTCCAGGTCGGCTGTGATTATTGAGGGCAAGTAAAGATATATTTTTGGAAAAATAATCTTCCCAATCTAGTAAGGATTGTTACGCCTTTCAGGAGACGAATGATGACGGATGATTTTTCCTATAGAAATGAGAGATTTAGTTTTGAAAATAGATTTTTCGTGACTGGGGCAAGTCGATTGGGGTAGATTTTTTTATAAATTGATAGCTTAACTACCTTTTAAAGTTTTCTTTTTGACTAAGGCTCCTTCTCTAAGTTTCTATTTATGCTCGTATCCAATTGCTTGCATGTCAAAACAAAGAGATTTTCCCTTTAAAGATTTCCAATTGATGGGCAATTAGCAGGGGGAAATGAGAAGCTTAATAGTTTTCCTTAGTTAAATATTGCGTTCTCAAAAGGCATAAGAAATGAAATTGTAAATGGCTTCTCAACTCCCATCTAGAATTCATCAGGGCCCTCTAAAAGTCATTTAAAATCGAAAATAACAGCTATTTAAGTAAATAGTTGTGTAGCTAGAATGAACTTCATTTCCAGTTTTCAACTTGAAATCCTAAATCGATAGCCATGAGCAAATGTGAAATGCACACACAATGTCCAAAAATCCTCTCATGCAGATGTGCTCCTTCCCAAAATCCACACTCATCAAAGTGGATTGAGAGCTTATCCAGTTCAAGTTTCAGCTTCAAACACATTAACCAAAAGAGAAGGGTTAAACTCAGAAAGTTACAACTTTCCAACTTTATTTAACTCCCCATCACGAGAAAATGTTTGCCAAGCAAAGAGAGGGCAACGATATTATTCAAGGTAGTAAAATTGAGGAAACGCTCAACACAAAATTCCCTTCTGCAAAAGGAATGTAATGGAAAACCACAAAAAGTATGAAACTGGGATGGCATATTATCCTGTGAGCCGGTTATATTATTTCGTGTTGAGAGTAATAATAGAAGTTTTTCGGCTGCATAAAATAATACATGTGCACATGAGCAAGTACCCTTAACCCTTCTACCATCATCATCATCATCTGTAGAGAGAAAAAACTCCATCCATCCATCTCTGCAACACGACGATGGCTGATGGTGATGATGATGATGCATTCCAGTTGTATCAGTAGGAATTATTATGGGGTTGGGAAATAAAAGGGGTTTCAGCTTTTATACCTACACCAACCACGTCTTCATTCCATAAACATTAAGATTGATATCGATCGAGGTCTCTCTCTGAATGGTTGCTTCCCTTTTCCCAAATACTTTCCACAATTATATGCTTTTCTGCTGCATTGGATATTAAGAGTCGAGGAGGAGATGACGACAAAAGTCTTGTATGTCCCCTAACGGCTATGGGATTCTCGTGATCACCTGAAGAAATAATATTTTTTTCTTAAGAACGACGACCGAGAAGAGAACAAAAGGGTTTTACATTTTTTTGTGGTGATGGTGGCAAGCTATTTATTTCCTACCTACACAGATTTCCTTTGTTCTACACTCGTGAGAGATGACCGTCTACTTCATGATCATATTAAGGATTAGGGAGGAGAGCATAAGAAATAAAGAGTACTTAGAATTTTCCCTGGTAAATACTCAATAAGAGTGGTTGAAAGGGAGCAATTTTTATTTATAATGGGTTTCATACTTTTGAGGAGACTTTTGAGAGCTTAACCCTTTCTTCCTCTAATATCCATCCCCATCCATATCCCATAAATACAAGACTTTTGTCGTCATCTCCTCCTCGACTCTTAATATCCAATGCAGCAGAAAAGCATATAATTGTGGAAAGTATTTAGGAAAAGGGAAGCAACCATTCAGAGAGAGACCTCGATCGATATCAATCTTAATGTTTATGGAATGAAGACGTAGTTGGTGTAGGTATAAAAGCTGAAACCCCTTTTATTTCCCAACCCCATAATAATTCCTAGAACAAAGGAAATCTGTGTAGGTAGGAAATAAATAGCTTGCCACCATCACCACAAAAATGTAAAACCCTTTTGTTCTCTTCTCGGTCGTCGTTCTTAAGAAAAAAATATTATTTCTTCAGGTGATCACGAGAATCCCATAGCCGTTAGGGGACAAAAAATGCATAATATCCTGCTATTTTTCTGGATATTTTCTCTAATCCTTGGCTCTATTTTTAAGTAATTGTTTTCATCTTTTTGGAAGAAGACATTTTCCGACTTTATTTTCCTTTCCAAATGCAGAGGAAATCAAGTTAAAGTTAAATGATTCGTGTAGAGTTTGGACTTTTGTCTGTCAATCTTTGAATCTACCATGATATACATGTGCCCATGTCATATCATTAAATATCATGCACATTGTACGGGAATGCACGCGTTTTAGGTATGTCAATGTCCACACAGGCTGGTTCTGTTACACTCGAAAAGTCCGTGAGTGTATATATGTGAACCCATATGCATATCTGTCTTGTGAATGGAATGGATAGTTATTTCAGGTTTTGTGCATGCTTTCATCCCATTAGAAAATATCCAAGAGGAAAAAGGTCTTTACACGCTCACACTCACATCCACATCCTTAACTTTGAACAATTCAGCTGGTCTCGTTGTCTTGCCTGACTGAGGCTGTTGTATTACATATGGCCTTATTCTAGAGTCTCTCTGTAGGTATATTTTTATGCCTCTCTTATAATAAATATATACTTTACCTGGCTCTCTCCTTATAATCTCTATTATTATGCATGCTCACAAAATCCACCAGCTATGTTGCATTCCACTCGCTATAAAATGTGTATATAGTTGTGAGAGTGGGTAATCTGTAAAATATATATTTTATCCAGGAGTTACTGCTGCAGCCGTCAGTTCACTGCTCGCTCGCTCGATAAATACTCAACAAGGTTGTACATTATATTCCTCGATTCTATTGTATGCATAGTTTTGTACACAAAGGAAGAAAATCCTGACCGGAGAGAGCCACAGGCTATGTGATGGGATCGCTTATATGTACACTTTTTGTTTAGATGTGTTCGTATTTTAGATATTTTTTTCTCCTCACACTTACTTCTTATTATGCACTCCTCGTGTATTACTTTGTGTGAACGAACCTGAAGAAAAAACGTCATCATCGAAATACGTAATATTTTTTTCCATGTCATGAGCCACGCACAATAAAAGCGAAAGAAGGTTTGATTTTCATGTTATAAAATAAAAGTTTTGAACAAGAGAAAATTTCTCTTGTCTTCTCTTTACCATTTTTGAGTGCCCTTAAAATTTCTCGTAGCTTAGGGAAGAGTAGTCTTGGAATAAGAAAAAAGTAGAAAACTGAAGAGGGAAATAGAGAATGACACAAGAAGGAGGAGTAAAAAGATAATATACTTGTGTCATAAAGTAAGACAGGTCACTTTAACAAATATATTCCACTTGAGGGAATTCTCCAACAAGAGCCCAAGTTCTAGCAAAAGAGAAAAGGTGTATAATGTAAACTCTGCTTAAAACTGACACCACAAGTTTTACAGACGATGCGATGACGATGTTAGAGGAATATGTAAAAAAAACAGGTAAAAATGATAATAACAATGGATTGTTGATAATGATGATGGTGTAGACAGATGTGGTAGTAAAAAGGTAAATAAAGGGGGTGGAATCCCATATTAACGAAAAATGAACACGTAGGCAGCATACAAAATGGTTTGAATTCGAAAACGAATTTGACATTAAGAAAGGAAAAACGTTCGAAAAATGTGGAAAGACTTGTGCATATTATGAATTTAATGTGGAAAATGTGTGTAGAACAAGAAAATGGACCGTGGTCATAAAAAATGATAATCATTTATAAAAGAATTTTTCATGGGGTGAGCTTTTTGGTATGACTTAAAAACGTAAAAAATATCAAAACTGCTCTCTTCTCATCTCACAATGCTCCAAAAACTAAACTGCTGGTGCATAAATACATTTCCTTCAAGTCGGCATTTGGTAAAAGTGGAGATTATTTAGTGAGTCTGGTCTGCAGAAGTCGGGTCGGCTGTGTTTCTTTGTGTCCTTTCGTTGAGCTGGATTTGACTGACGTTTTCCAGAAGGCAGAATACAGAGAGTGTGTGGTATAAAGAGTGAAGAGGGTACCTTACCTGCACCTTTTTCTAAACTTTTACACGAGTACCTGCGAGCTTTAATCAAGAAATAAGTGTAAAAAGGCAGGTTTTTAATAAGGTAGGTCGTCTATTGACTTGCCCGTCTTGAACAAGAGACGTCTTCGCTCCGACCCTTTTCGTCAATAAACGAAACACGAAAAACGTTTGAAAGGAATCTCACAACGAATATCATGAGCAGTGATGATTCTTCTTGAGAAAATAGAAAAGGTAAATTTTTCATCTGCAACGTAGGCATTCTATACGACGATTGTATGAAGGGGAAAAAGTTTGTTCAAGTCAGTGCGGTGGAAAGACGATAAAGACAAAGGGAAGCAAGGCAGACAGACAAGACACGTCAGGGATTCAACATGGCATGGTGAATCGAATCCATGAGCGGATGTTATATATTTACTTTACATACAAGCAAACTTTAAAAGGGGGAGATGGAATGGAAAATGGAATACTCACATTTACTAGGTTCACATATATACTATTTGCTGGTTAAAAAATGCAGAAGGAAGGTAGGGATGCAACTACATGGACATGTAAAGCTTGATGCATGATGGGTGGGCACACAGCAAGCCTCCGGTAAATTGAGCTTATTAGCAGAGAGTATAGTATGTAGTGTAGCATCAAGTAACAAAACTATATTTCTTGGCAATAATAACAATCTCCAAAAAATCTAGCGTTCATCCGTCAAATGAATGCTTTTTTGAAGAAAAATGGATGGTAAATAGAAAGGGATTTGGTTGAAGTTGAGAAAATGTCCACTAATGCAACTTATTGTGTGTTGAGGAAAAAGATGAGGATTTGTGATTATCGGTTACTGTAGTTAAGAAAGGTTTGTTCCTGTTCATGTTTCGTCAGATATGGTTAGTCATCAGACGATGAGAGGAGTCAGGCTTGAAAAAGGAAAATCATTTGTTTGGCATTTTTCATATGACACATCAGGACCAGGAGTACGTGACCTGTGTGCTAATACGCAGCATATTGAGAATGCTGTAGTAGAGTCGACAGAGAAATGCATGAATAATGACATTTGGAATTTAGACCATTATTCGAGTACCGACCGACGACACAGAGTCATGTAGATTATGATAATTTGGCTTGGAATTTAAGTTGAACTTGTAATTTATCTATGATTCGTTTTTTTTTGAATTTACAGGTTGCTATTGTTGCTGTTGTCCAACAACCGCATCGCAAAGCAGCAGCAGTGGTAGCACCGGTGGCAACACATCCTCTTCCCGCAAGTCGTCGTTGACGAAAAGTCGTAAGGCAAATGGAAGCAGTAATACAACGAGTTCCTTATTTGCATCCTCGACAGACTGCTCCTCTCAATCGTCATGCTCCGGAGGGGTAGCAAACCATTACACATCCTCGTCAGCACTGATTATGAAAATGATGCAGGAGAGCCAAGTTATGGTGACAGCAGCAGCTCAAAAAATGTCTTGTGACTCGATGAATCCTTCCCCTATGGATGTCAGCGTTGGGGTGACTGCTATGGCAAACAACTCGAACATGAGTAGTGCTAGTAGTAGCCACCGGAAGTGGTTTGTTGGCGACAACCTAGCAACTTCCTCCATTGGCAGATGGTTTCAAGTCTGACATTTACTAGGGAACTAAATACACACCGAAAATACTTCTTGTATATAAAGATGAAATGAGTTGACTTCTTGGGATTCTGTAAAACTGGAATATCTTTGGACATGTTTCATAATGATAGATAATGTTGATAGGGCACGATCAATGCACTAGAACAACGATATATTAGAATCAGTAATGAAAATCTGTGGACTTATTTCCCTTACCATCTAGCTAAGATTTTTGTCTCAGCTCCTTCATGTATCTTCTCCAAGTCCAAACCTATAAAAATCTATAATATCAAAAATCAATATTATTGACTTGCTCTTTTTTGTATAACTAAAACTATGTGTTATACAACCAGAAAAAATGAGCCACTAGTATTTTAGGAATGTACCTTGAGGACTTGTTTAGATAATTTAAGACTGTACAGATATTGAACACTGACAAGTTGATGGTTTTCAGTGGGGGAGTTAGCTAAATACAGTTATTGGCTAAACACACATAATTATTCCTGACTGATGAGACGATGAAGACGAAAGGAGGATGAAGGCAATTAAATACAGACGCACATACACAACTAAAAATGCATCTCATTAAATATTAATTTAATCATAATTACTCTTAGTGAAAAGCTTTGATTATCATTTGTGTTTCTTCTCGTTAAGCTATTAAGCTAAATGCACACGACAGGAAGGAACAAACGAAAAGGAAATTCGCAGCAATTGATAAGCCAGCAGCACAAAGACAAGTGCGCAAGGCGGATTTGCTGAAATCACGTGATATATTTATGTAGCCTCTAGTTAAATATTTAAGAATGTTTGAATAGATGGGAGTTTCAGAGAAGCTGAACTCATTGATCTTGTATAAATATGTGGTAGGGAAATTAAAATTATTCTAATTTGTTTGCTTGTTCATCACAATGTTTTGTAAAGGTTTTCGAGAATGCGCACTCAAGTCCTTTCGTCAAATTTGACTCAGTTGCGCTTAGAATAACTAACACAACCAGTTGCATTTATTAAATTAAGTTATTTACTCGAAATTTTTGTTCATTGTTCATTATAAACTACTGCTGTAATAATAAACGTTCATGAAAATATGTTTAGAATCGTAAAGACTGATAATTTATGAAAAGTATGTAGAAAGTCTAATAGAAAGGAAACTAATGATCCTCTCCCTAGTTCTGAACATGAAATGGGGTTAACTTTCTCACTTCTCTTCTCGAACTTAAATCTGCATCTTGGTTTAACTTGCAATGAAATCGCTTGTTGAGAAACAATATAGAATTTGAAGGAAAAAATTGAATGTTTAAGTTAATCAGTTCTCTTTTCCCTCTTGTTTTGTATACTGTCACACTGCCTGGAAAATAAAAGAATGAGAATTAAAGCTTAAAGGTATCCTATAACTTTTAAATAGGATAATAGGGAATCGAATCATGTGTAGCTAGTTTGCACTTTATAATTTAAATAAGTTAATTTGCTGTCTTGTTCGTCAAGTTTTGTGTTCTCCCCTATAATTTATAAGTTACTATGATCGTAGGAAGAAATTCAGATATAAATATATACATATTATAGCTATAATATGTAAAAAAAACTTATTAGTTAAGGCCCATGTTAACCATTCAGAACAATGGTTATCTGTATGATGATGTACTAATCAAGAATTACCAGAAAATGGAAAAAGCATATTGGAAAATGCATATTTGTAATTATAAGTTTGATTTGATGTTTTCTGGAAGAAATATAAACGAGAAAAGATGAATCGCAATATGAACAACAGTAGCAACACTAAAGTTTTCTTATTTTGCATATTGATGATTTGAATGTGCAGATCAGTGGGCGAAACATTGGTAGTATTTCGGTAAGCATCATTAAGTTATATTTCATTTCAGTTTTTGTTTCACATTTTCCAACAAGATATTCCACAGAGTATGCTTGCTGTCGTCATTTCTCTGTTAGGAAATGGAATTTTTCAAGCCTCTCTATTTCATATTTTTCCTCATGGAAATTGGATTCTTCTTTTGAGCTCAACACACGCCATGG